>VDFB02086081.1:383480105-383551713 GCA_007258455.2 Sequoia sempervirens | reverse complement strand
TTTGAGTTTGAAAGATGTGCAATGCAATGTAATCAGCAATATAATAAACTACATAATATAACCATTCTTTTTATGCTAGTGTACATCAAGATATTTAACCATTGCTCACTTGATTAAAATTTCAAAGAGTTTAATTATACACATGAGGAGGCAATTAAATTTCGATTGTCAACTTCTATATATGAAATTATCCAATAATCAAGTGTATGTCCATATACAAAAATGGCATCAGCGCCAACTCAAACAAAATTTTACAATATGTTGCATATGCCATCTAGGTATCTATTCAATATTTACATGCCAAAATGTCTATCTCATCTAAGCTTCTTGGTGGATCATCAAATGGAGCCTCTTTGAAGCACTTCGTTGCCTCACGAGGCCGGTGTACAAAGAAAAATTCAAACCACAGTGAGATTAGTTATACTTATATAATTTAAATTAGATAAATTAACATCAAAATCAATATACATTAAATTATAATTGAACTCTAAAATTGTAATCTTGATTACAAATATCCGTCTCTTCAAAGGGTCAAGAGTCTAGAATATGCCTCTCAAAGAACCGACCAAACCATCTTTTGTAATTTCAATATATATAGGTGAACAAAAACATAAAAGTGATCCAAGTTAGCATACAATTGTCAGTAATAGGAACATATAAATACCAAACACAAAATAAAATGAACACATACTTCTTTAGGTGTTTCGACACCTCCTCCTTAAGGTGCTTCAACACCTACTCCTTCAAGTGTTCTAATACGTACTGCTTCGGGCGTTATGTCACTTGTCAACAAGGACATAGCTCATAATTTCCTGCACATAAAAATGACAAGTACATATGAAACTACCAATCTATGTCGATGTATGTATAATCAATAAAAGATCTTAAAATTCTTAATTCAATCAAATTTGAGTTCAATTACCTTCCCCTTATCCAACAGTGCACTTCCATAATCTGGACAAGGTTGCACCTCGCTCGCACAAGGTATTTCCTACAAGAGGAAAATAAGATAAACATACAATTTATTATATAATTTAATTAATGACAATTCAAATGACAAGAAAGTATATAATAAATAAATGTAAATGAGTGAGTGCAAAAATATATACTATGTGCGTGTCGAGGCCAAATGAAATGGCCCTCAGGGTGCTATCTGTCACATGTGTTAGCTCCTCCTCAGACATCAACTATTAAATAGACCATGTAAATAAATATTAGTACATTATACTATCTCTTATTAATATTCATTTAAAAACAAATGCAAGTTATGAATTCACAACTTAAATTTTACCTGTGTCACTATTCCAGTGTCCCCCTCTCTAGCAGGAGAGGACTCTGTACGGTTTGCTCCACTCCCCTGCGTCTGATCTATAATGTCCACATCATGGAAGTCATAATCGGAAGTGTCTATGGGATGCTCGACAGGCTGTACAAGAGGGCCCAAGCATATCTGGCGACACATGGAGCAAGTATGTGGTACACAAATATGTGGACCTGACGAGGATGATGCAGCAACACTCGAGCCATCACCAACATCACCAGAATATGGCTGAGCTACTACAGAAGCATGAAAAACCAAAAGACCACTCAAAGAGTGAATAGCACCGATAGTCTGTGTGGCCGCATCCTGCATAATATCTGGATGGTATACTGAAGGTGGGGGAGGAAGCGGAGGAGGGGGAACATATGGGCGGGGTATTACTCTAACTGCCCCTAGTCTATCCTAGGGCATACCTCCACCAACGCCCTGGAAGGGTTTAATTTCAAAGTAATTGACATGATGCCCTAATACAAACTCATATAATTTTTTTATAAAATAAAATGGTATATCACAATTGTTGTTCGGTGGTTTCAAAAAAACCATACACCAACGATCCCAAAAATTTTCTATAATGTCTCTATGAGTGCACCATTTTATAGAAAGTTTTGTTTTATTAACATTAACCAGAAAACCAGTGCGAGGGTTAACAAATAAAGAGGCTATTTGGGCTTTGGTTATTCCGAGATCTTTCACATCGTCATAGGACAATCCACATGCATAATATTCTCTCATGTCTTCTCGCCATGAATGAAAGGCATTATGTTGCAAGGAGAGGGTTTCTATGTTTTTAATTATTTCTTTCATTGTGTTTGACATCTCAGATAATCGAGGGACTCTCGTATAAACTTCAGAAATGCCCCTTAATTGTTGCAATTTTTTAGAAATTAATTCTTGAATTGATGGTTGTGGAGGTGGTGGAGGTGGTGGAGCAGCCATAATGCCTGATTAAAATTAAAAACAAATTAATCTAATTAAAATTAGACAATATAAATGAAAATATTATAAAAATACCCTAGTTTTTTAAAAAAATCCAACAAAAACCCTAGTTTTTAACAAAAATCTATAAAATTCTCTAATTTTTAATCCAAATACATAAAAAACACTATTTTTAAATCAAAATCCATTACAAACATTCAATTTTCATCAAAATCCATTACAAACATTCAATTTTCATCAAAATCCATACTAAATTCAATTTTTTCATAAAAAATCTATCAAAAACCCTATTTTGAAAAAAATCAACTAAAATTACACAAATCTAATTGAAAATTTGATTAGAGCAAAGAAAAATCAATAATCTAACCTTTTGAAGATGTATTTCCACCAAATCGGATATCTGATTTGTGAAATAAACTTTTGACTGTGCGCCCGCCGTGGTTAACCAGTTGTGTGAAATGAGAATGAGTTTTAATTAGGCCGATATTGAATATATATGTTGTCACAAATCAGATATCCGATTTGGATCGGATATCTGATTTGAATCGGATATCCGATTTGGAAATATAGGTTTGGGTTTTGCTTCGGTAGTGTGTACTGACACCCAAGCCACATAAAGTCAACTCGGCATTTTTCGCGTTTTTGAATCGATGAAACACGTTATTTTTTCTCCATTGCCACTTTTTGGCATACCATGATCCTGCACATGCCCTTTAGCTAAAGTGGTTTGATGTTTGGTACTTCAAAAGTTAGTTTCTTGAGTTACAATGTATGTAAGAGTTATCTAGATGTCCTGGTTCTGTGCATTCTTCAAGTGAAATTTTTTGTTAAGGATTTTCTTAGATTTCAAGTTGTTTATGGAATATTCTAAAGTGTGTTTAGGTGACATTTGTTTTCCATGAGTTATGAATAAATCAAAGGAAGCTTGTGATTAACATTTTAATGATGTTTACACAAGTAATGGTTGACCTTGGTGTTTACACTACTTGTGAAGGTTTTGAGTTGTTTATGAAAGTGTGGTGTGGCATGTAAGGATGAATTTAGGTCCTAGATAGGGAGCTGTGGTCTAGCTTCATTCATTTCCACCACATGTGAGAATGTTTTGGAGCCGACCTAATTTAAATTTGCATGATTGAGGTTCATAGCCAACCTTGGAGAAAGTTTTCAAGGTTGAAGATGGTATTAATAAGAGTTGATTTTTTGATGGATTATGTGATAGAAGAGATAGAAAATTATAATGCAAATTGCAGATTTATAGAATGTGAATTTGAGAAATGCAATGTCAACTTTCATGTGTTAGATTATTGAATGTAGTGAGTAGAAGGTGTCTACAATTCTTAAATTAGTTTGTGAAGTTGTCCGTGACATTGTGGTGGATTCTCTATTACATTGAGATAGTTTTCTCTATGTAACATTTCTTCTCTATCTTCTTTTCTATTATGACAGTGAGGCTTTCTTTTTCTGGGCAGTGAGCCCTTCGATAGTGAGCCTTTGTAATTTGTGTTGTTATTAATTATGATGTGAGCTAATCCTCATCGTGGTTTTCCCATCTTGGGTTTACCATGTAAATATGGTGTTCTCTTGTGTATGTTGTGTTTTATTTTCTATTATTTGCATTCCATGATAAATCATCCTAACATATTTAAGGGTTTATTAATGAATGTGGATTTAAATTTGTATAAGGGTTTTGATGTTTTAAGGTACAACTAATTCACCCCTCACTCTCAGTTATCTTGTGCATTGAATAATAATTTTATAATATAACTTATCGACAATAAATATAATTAAAATCTTAATATAATATAATTTTATAAAAGTCAATATAATTAAATATAGCTATTAAAAACTCTATTTTTATATATAATATTTTATTTAATTCTATATTTTCTTGGTGGAGCTTAATAATCCAAATGCCCATTGGTGAAAGTAATGAAAACATCAAGAGAATGATTACACAAAAACTCCTAGTGGAAGAAGCAATTTTACCACATTTCAAGCATGACTAGGAATGTGAAGGGATATATCAATTAATTTCATCTTCCAAGCATTAGAAAGCATATTTTGGAGCCTTGAGAGACATTAGAGGTTTATAATACATTATCATGTTGTTCAAGTCTTGGATCTCTTTTTATCTTCATATTATACTCAAATTGTAGGGTTTTATTTTTATGAAGTAGGATTTCGAGATAGTGGACATTTTTGTAGACTCTATAAGTTTATAAATGAATTGAAAGCTTTGTTTTTCACATATTTTCATCTAAATTACAATTTACAAAAAAATTATACATAGTGGAATAGTGAACTTTATAACTCATTCTTTCTAATGCTTTCACCATTTTAGGGATTCTCCATAGAAAAATCTGTGTATAGTCATTGTGATGTGTTATTTTATCATTGTTTCATGTTGAAACATAGAAAAATGGGGTTCACCAAAATGGATCAAAATTGTGAACCTCATATTCTTTTATATTTCATTCAATATATGTGCTATATTATGCTAATGAGTAACATAAATCAAATTAGATCGAAATAACCATCAAAAGGTAGATCTAGAGAGGGTTAAAAATGTTGTGTACCTATTGTAAAAAGTGTTTTTCCAAACCTCACTAAGGACTCACGCACCCTATGGCAAATGGGTCTTGGCTAGGGATCTAGAAAATCAATTTTTGGGTTTTATTCCTCTCAATCTACACTCCCAAATTCTAGTTGGACATTGTTGAAAATCCAGAAAAAAGTCTTGTAGCTCAATTTATATGATTTGACAACTTTCTTTGCAATTTTAAAAACTTTCAAATTTTTTGCAATTTTTCTCTCCAAATGATCTTCAACCTAAAACCTGCAACCACACATCAAAGGAGATAAAATTGTTGTTTTGTTAAGGAATAGAGGTTTTCCTTGGTCAAACCTCATTTTGGTAATTAAAACTTGAAATGAAATAATGCATTAAAAAATGATGAATGAACAACAATTTCATAACTCACAACACCTTAGTTGAAACCTTGGATAACAAATCTACAATCTAGCATGAAGTGGCCTCAATGAATGTAGATCCTGATCATGAATCTTGATGTGAAATAATGCTTTTGATAGATCTTGAATGCTACATCAACAATGGAATCTTGATTTCTACAATATTCTTCTTCAAATATGCCCTTGAATTCCTTAGAAAATGCTCTTGGAATGCTCTTGATAATGCTCACTTGAATGCTCTAGGTTCTCATGAAAACTTTCTAGGTGAAACATAATGAAATGACCTCTTATTTATACATAACTTAACATTAATTCCTGAAATTCAAATATCACAAGCTGACATCAAATCTTGGATTTGAAATCAATAAAATACCACCAAAACATATTCCAAGGAGGGGTTTTAGGTCTAAGTGAGGACCAATTTGTCATGTGGCGAATGGGTCCTAGGTCACTCACCTAGGACACACTTAAGACAATGTGAAATGTTATGTGAAAATAGGGTCCTAGGACCTAGTAAGGAACCATTTGCCATGTGGTGAATGGATCCTAGGTCACCTACCTAGGACACACACCTTATAAAATTAAGTGTTGTGTAATATCATTTATGAATGTCGGGTTTTATCCCTTGGAATTTACATTTAATTAAGCTTGGATTTGAATTAAAGGGTCCAATTAAGGAAAAAATTAACCTTAATTAATTAATAAAGCCCTAGATTAGTGTGAAAGTGTAAAGATACACTTTACAACACCCTAAATAAGGCACAATTAAGTTCATTTAGTTAAAAAGCTCCATAAACTTAGTGTGAATGTATAAAACACATTACCAAACTAAATCAAGGCAACATTAGGTTCATTTTATTATTAATTATTCCCAAATTAATGAAAAAGGGATACTATTTTTGTTAATACATTTTTCCCCCACTTTAGTGAGAGTATGACCCCATGTCAAACTCACACTAAAGTAGACATTCAATACATTTATGTATGTAGCAATGAAAAAGATACACAAGCATACAACATCAAAGACCAATAAGATCAAGCCTATATTGTCCAACATGATGTGGAACACATCTTGACTATTGTTTTCACTCACTCCAAGGTAGTAGAACTGCAGGTTGTCCACTAGGTCAGTCTTCCAATAAAGTGGGTTAGTGAGAAAGTCATGCCTATGTGTGTTGGCTCTCACCATACAATGAGAAAGTCATGCCTATGTGTTGGCTCTCATCATACTAACCATAACAAATCTAAACTTCTAATAACTTTAATAAGGTGCCACAAAACGAAGCCAAAAAAAGGGGTGGAGAATGATAGCAATCAAAGGTGGATTCCAACACAAACAATGCCAATCCAACACTATTCAACAAGTATTGAACACTTCAAACCCTCATAAGGGTAGTTCTTCACTTAGACACATTTCCTTGCTAGTAGGTTTGCAAATCTAGAAACATGAACCAAACTCACTCTAAACCCTCTCAAATAGCCAACTCCTTGTAGTTTCAGACACCCATCAAATTCAACTATAACATACCTCAACATCTCATGCAAGTCTTATGGAACAATAACTAGAAATCATGCCTTCTACGCTGACCTAGGGCATGAATTAGGCCTCTTTTACAAAGGGACACCCCTTTAATCTTTCAACCAACCCAAGAAACCACCAAAAATCCTTCAAAATATCTACAAAACTCTAGATTCTCCAATCCTTGAGCCACGACTCACTCACTAAGATCCACTTTCATAAAACCCTCATTCTTCAGCCAACAAGCAAGGGTTAATTGAAAACCCCATATCCCATCCTCATAAAAACTTGAAACTACCACTAACCTTCCCTATTCTACCTATACAAACTCAATTCACCCTCAAATTATGTTTTCCCCAAGATTCTTATACACTTCCTTCATGAAACCTCTCAACTTCACCCTTTTTTACTCTTTGTTCAATTAGGGCTTCATGCCCAATCATTCAAATGACCAATCATGTCTTTTCCAACCTTCAAAACACATGAAATACCCTTACTCACATCAGAACTAACATTCTCTACCTTTTTCTCAAATAACTTCCTCAATTCACCATCTCTAGCCTTGTTCTTAAGGCCTAAAATCAATGTTTCCAACAGGGGCAGCATTGAGAATCTCTTCAAATGCCTTCACCACAATAAAATACTTGTTCCTACAACTAATCCTACCCTAAACAGGGCCATTCCACTAAACTATAGCATGTACAGTAGGTGGAATGGCCTCTTTAACAAAGTTTAAGCCTCTAACCCTTAAATTCAACTTAAATGAGAAATTTCAGAAAATGAGGCTTAACTCCCTTAAAATTCAATATTACACTTTCAAATCAAATGAAAATTGTAGTTAGAACATGCCTCCAATGAATCCTACTTATATTTATAACTAGAATCAATTGTACGGGTCGTACAATGGCTAGGAATGAAGGAATTACACAGAAAATGACTTCAAAACTGAGATATTTGATTGGTATTCACTTTTCAAATTATTCAAAAACCATCCTCATTGAGTTTACAACATATTTATAACTCAAAAAACTCCTACCAATGCCTAAAAATACCTTACAACTTCCCATGACCGTTGGGCTTCCCATATTTGAACATTTTTGCATTTTCAACAATTACAATATGACAACATTTAGCAAATTAGCAACATTTTGCCTAAGGACCTCACCTTATCACTAAGAATTTAAAAAAATTACAAAATGGCCTCAAATGGTCTTATTTATCATTACCATGACTCTACCTAGACCTAACTCATCCAATGGAAGAACAAGGTGGTCTACACCATTCACCTAGCCATGAAATCTTTCCAAGTCCCTTGGAAGTCTTCATCTCTTAATCCTACATTAACTCTTTGTTTTCCAAATTTTGATGCTCCTTCTTGTCCTTGAAATTGCTTCATCTTGATCTTCATCTTTACCTTGGGCTTAAATTTTTCCATACAATATTGTCCCCTTCTTTCCTTATCAACTTGAACCTGCATCTCCATGCTCTGATTTGTCTTCACCAGCTCCATCCATCTACTCCTACTCTATTCTTCAACTAAATTCATTGCCAAATAACCCACAATTTGTTTTTCCTCCTTCATCTTAACCCTTGGCTTGACTTCCATCAGCATAATCACTAAAACAAGGAATTAATAGAAGACTTCCTTCACTCTATATCTCCTACCCTTTCTCTTCACAACCAACTTAAGGTTCTCCATCCTCTGAACCTCCATGCAATTATGCTTATCAATCTCTATCATGGCAGAATACAACTACCTCTCAACCAATATTATCATCCAAGGAAAACTCTTTGTCCTTACCACAAGATCATTACTCTACTCCACATCATTTGGAGATTCCACACTCACTCTTTATTTTACCTTCTCTAGGCCCATCACTATAACTTAACATCTTTGGTCCCTTCCATCATTGAGACCCTCTAAAAATTCTTTGTTTTCTCATCTTCACCTCTAGGGATGACTGAAATCTTCATCCTCTTCTCAACCTTTACAATTTCTTTCACAAATCATTTTCATTCTCCTTGGCTCACTATATTCTATGCCTTCTTATCTTGCACTGGACCCTCTACCATCACCATCACTGTATTCTCAGATTCTTCAACTTCTTGTCCCATCCATGGGCAATGAACTTTACCATCCATCTCCTTTTCTTGACTATCCTCACTTTGCATCTGATATTCTACCTTAAGGACCTTTGTCCTACCAAGTTTAGGAATACAATCTAACTGTCCATTATCCTCTTGCTTCACTTCATCCTCAACCATTTCAAACTCTTCCTCTTGCCATTTTCTTTGGCTCTCTTCACCTTTTATTCTCGAACTTCTCACAGCTTTTATATTTGTTTTTTCATACATACAAACCTTTGTATTAGCAGTACTTGGCTGCTTCTTATCCTCATTCAACTTCAAGGTGTTAGTTTTAGGATAAAAAATTAAGAATAATTTAAACAATTTGACACAGCATATACCCTGGGAAAACCCTCCAAGTTGAGGGATAAAAAACACAGCAACAATTATCACTTATATATTGAATAATAATCATCAATTCTCTTTACAATGAGGCTAATCACAAGGCCAAATATCAACACCACACTTGATGCAAACTCCAAATAACAATATTACACTTCCTTGATAATAATTTCGACCTTCTTGAAGAATCACTTCGATCTCTATGAAGAATAATGATGCACTCTTATATCAAACCTTGTTGTATGTGAATTCACACTTTCTTTGTATGATTGTAAGATGATTATGAATGAGAGACTAGCGCCTCCTTGTATACAATTCAATAGGGAGATATCCAAACCAACACACCTCTTCTAGATGCAATGTCGACCTTCAATGAAGAGTTGTGACTCATGAAAGGTGGCGGATATGAATGTGAAGTTGACCACAATAAAATATTATTTATTATTCAAGTGAAGCACCTCTTCACAAGTCTTCATCAATAAGAGATCTATAAATTACATTGTAATTAAATTATTTATAATAAATGAATATCCAACGTCTATATGAGTTTATTGTTTGATCGTTACTGGAAGTAGAGGCCTAGAGCTATAAACATCAACACTCCCTCTCAGATAGGGAGGAATACTTCCAACTATCCAATGTCATGGAGTCTCTCAACATGACATTCACAATGTCTACACCCATTTGTGGAAAGAGCTCATCACAGAATCACTCAACGTGATATCATCCATCATGGCTACTCCCATGTATGGAAAAGAACATGTGCACAAGTGCTCATCACGGAGTCACTCAACGTGCTGTTGTTATCTCAACATGATGTCCACCATGGCTACTCCCAGAGGGTGGATAAACACAAGTACTAAGAAATCATCATGGATTCTCTCAATGTGATGTTGTCATGGAGTCTCCCAACATGGCATCCACCATGGTTACTCCTAGAGGGTGGAGACAAGGGCTTTCACCTCAAATTTCTCTCACAAATAAAGATTCATTAACAAGGGCTTACGCCTCAAATTTATCTCACAGAGAAAGATGCATTCACAAGGGCTTATACCTCAAATTTCTCTCATAGAGAAAAATGCATTAAAGAAAATCACAGAAGATCACTGATGCTGAGTCTCTCTCTCAGCTAGGGCTTCATTCTCCAACACTCTAAGCTTGTCTCAAAAGTGCAAAAACTTCACCCTAGAGAGAGGCTTGGTAAGAATATCAGTCGTTTGCTCATCTGTACAAATGTATCTAAACTAGATAGCTTTCCTCAATACCATATCTTTGATATAATGGTATTTAATCTCAACACGTTTTGTTCTATCATGAAACATGAGATTGATGGAAAGCTTCATACAGCTTTGATTATCACAATGAATAATAGTCAGGTCCAATGATTTTCCAAACAATCCTACAAGGAGCTTCCAAAGCCACACTACTTCTCAGGCTGCTACACATGCTGCAATATACTTAGCCTCTGCAATGCTTAGTGCCACTAAAGACTGCTTCCTGCTACACTAGGAAATCATCACAGATCCCAAACTAAAGCAACAACCAGAGGTGCTCTTCCAATCAGCTACACTCCCTGCCCAATCAAAATTAGAGTACCCTTGCATCTTTAGGTCCACACTGGAAGAATATCTCAAGTCATATCCAACTATTCCAAGCAAGTATCTCAAGATATGCTTAGTTGCAACTAAATGTATTTTCCTTGTTTCACACATGAACTGACTAAGTGCACTCACTGCATAGCAAATATCTGGTCTAGTGTTGAATAGATACATCAATGATCCAATCAACTATCTGTACATAGTAGGATCCACTAGATATGAACTAGCTGCAGACTCACTCAACTTCTTCAAATTGGTTTCCATTAGAGTAGACATGGATTTGCAATCCATCATACCAAATCTCTTCAAGATGTCTTGTATACTTCCCTTGACTTAGAATGATCTCATTAGGCCTCTACCATACTTCTAACCCTAGGAAGTAATGTATGTATTCAAGATCCTTCATCTCAAATTCAGAAGCTAACTCCTTTCATTTGATAATGAGATATTCTGCTCCAGTAAGAAGTAGATCATCAAAATAACGAACCAAGATTAATGCCTCACCATCAACTACCTTTAAGTACGAGTTTGAATCAGCATCATTCTTGGAGGAGCTGAAGCTCATTAGTTATCGATCAATCCTCTCATACCAAGCACGAGGATCCTGCTTAAGGCCATACAAAGCCTTCTTTAATTTAAAAACATGAGACTCATTCCCATTTATCTCAAATCCATCAAGTTGCTCAATGTATACCTCTTCTTCAAGTACACCATTAAGGAATGTTTTCTTCACATCCATATGATGTAGCTTCCATCTTTTAGTTGTTACAATAGCAACAATGGTCTTGATGGATGTATAATGAGCAACCAAAGCAAAGGTTTCTTCATAATCTATTCCCTATTTCTAAGAGAATCCTCTTGCCTCAAATTTAGCTTTGTATTTCTCAAAGCTTCCATCAACCGCATGCTTGATCTTGAAATTCCATTGAGAAGATACAATATATTTCCCTTCTAGTCTTAGTACAACATCCTAAACCTCATTCTTGATGATGGATTGATATTCGTCAGCCATAGTATCTCTCCATACTTGTTGACTTGAAGCTTCCTCAACACTAGAAGGATCAAATTCAATGATATGACTCATTAATGCAACAAAGCTTTGAAAATTTTATGGTCTTTTACTTTCTCTAAATGTTCCTCTAGGGGCTACAAACTTTTCTGCCTCCTGCATTATTTTCCTAGACAATAGAGATCTCTTTTGACCTATGACAATATCTCTTGACCCATCAGTTGGTTCCAAAGGTTCAACTAGATCACCATCTTCTTTTGGTTCAGTAGACTCCCTTTGAATTTGAGGAGTATGATCAACTTCCATGTCCTAAGGTGTCTCTTGGTCTTCATTATCTATCTCCATGTATGAACCTTTAGATCTATTGAATGCAACATCTTCCTCAAAAGTGACATCCTTGTTGATCTCTATCAGTTTCTAACCTAGAATGTAAATCCTATAGGCTTTTGAAGATTCACTATAGCCTACAAATATTCATTTCTTGCTAGATGGTTCCAACTTAGTCCTTTAATCTTTAGGCACATTAACATACAAAGGACAACCAAATATTCTCAAGTGAATAACTTCAGGATTCACACCTGTGAAGGCTTCTTTAGGAGTCATATTCTCCAAAATATGATGAGGGATTTGATTCTGAACATACACTACAGTTCTAGAAGCTTCTGCCCAAAGGAGGGTTTGCAAGTCTTGATCATGGATCATAGCTTTAGCTGCCTCAAAAATGGATTTGTTCTTCCTTTCTACAATACTATTTTGTTATGGATTGTAAGGGACACAAAAATCCCTCTTAATCCCTTCCTTGATACAAAATTTATGGAAGCCTCCAGAAATGTATTCTCCTCCGTTGTTAGATCTCAGAACTTTGATCCTCTTCCCAGACAATTTCTCTACTTGATCCTTGAATTATTTGAATTTCTCAAGTACCTCTTCAGATTCTTTAGTCTTTAAGAAATAAATCCAAGTCTTTCTAGAGTAGTCATCAATGAAAATTACATAATACAAGAAACCACTCAAAGAAGCAATAGACATTGAACCACACAAATCAGAATGGACAAGATCTAGAATACATTTAGATCTACTTTCACTACTATGAAAAGGACCTTTAGTATGCCTACCCAATGCACATCCTCATCAAGTACCTTCATGCCCCTGACTAAGTTTTGGAAGGCTAATGACCATCTTCTGTATGGATGGAAGGGCTCTAAAATGGAGGTGAGCAAGTCTTCTATGCCAAAGCTCACTTGAACTAGTGGAATCATGCAACAATGCCTGCATTGGAAGAATGGAAAGTCTATAGAGACTCTCTTGTTGAACACCAATCACCCAGGTTGTCTCAATGCTATATTTCTTTGGCCAAGCAAGAAAATTTCCCTCAGAAAATGCAACTTGATATCCCTTGTCTTCCAAAGCTGAAATTGATACAAGGTTCCTCTTGATACCTGGTACAAACAACACATCACTCAAATGAAGTGAGATGTTAGAATCTAGGTAAAGAGAGGAGGCTCCAACACCTTTCACTGAATAGCATGCATCATCTCCAATTATGACTTGAATGTTGGTATCTCTCTCCACCAAATCTAAAAGATGTTCTTTAAATCTGGTAATGTGTCGGGAAGCGCCACTTTCAATCAACCAAGTGCTACTATCAGTTGGAACATTGTTGGATAGGGTAGAGATAAATAGAAATATTCTTGATTTATCTCTTGAGTCCTTCTAAGGAGAGACATCACCCACATTTATAGTAGAGGCATGTTGCTTTGGTCTTGTAGCACAATCTCTCGCATTGTGACCAAACTTGTCAAATTTGAAGCACTCTATATGGGAGAGATCATTTTTCTTCTTAGATTTAGGAGCACCATCCGATCTTCTATCTCTATTCCTCTTGAAATTTCCTTTCTTTCCTTCTCTTCCTTTCCTCTTTGAAGTTTGAGCAGCAAGAACATGATTGTCTTCATTGTTAGAACTTTGTCCATTACCTCTCACTGCCAATCTTGATTCCTCTTGAATACAATTTTCCCTAAGTTGATCAAACTTTTCTAGCTTTGATCTTCCACTAATACCTTGGATGAATGGCTCCCAAGATTGAGGAATACCATTGAGTTCCAACATGACTAAGTCTTTATCATCAACCATATTACCAATGACACAAAGTTGATCTCTTAACTCGATGATCTTCATGAAGAAGGAGATGATTGAATGTCATTTCACCATCTTGATGTGATGAAGTTGTTACCTCAATGCAAGAGATGTACTTGTATTATTAATCTCATACAATCCCTCCAAGGTCTTGAACATCTTTCTCGCTATCTTCAATTTGGAGATAATAGGCACAAGGTGATCCTTCACAGAATCAATCAATATCTTGTTTTCCTTTGTGTCATTCTTCTTCCATTGTGTCTTCTCATTCTCATCGGAAGGTTCAAGGACTTCGCTCTCCATGAACTCAATAATCTCATTTTCTTCCAATGCAATCAAAACTCTAAACTTCCAAGAGGTGAAGTTAGAGGAACCTTTGATTCTATCTTCAACCTTGAGCTCGTTCACCATTTTCGTAGATAAGATAGACACACAAACATGAGAATGAGAGTGAAGGATAATGCTGCTTATAGAAATCTGATCAGGATCTTGCTTAAACCCGCTCTGATACCATGTTATTTTTAGGATCAAAAATTAAATAAGTAGATATAGAAAAATTTAAACAATTTGACAAAGCACATACCCTAGGAAAACCCTCCAACTTGAGGGAGAAAAAACCTAGCAACAATTTATATCACTTATATATTGAATAATAATCAGAATTTATCTTTACAATGAGGCTGATCACAAGGCCAAATATCAGCACCACACTTGATGCAAACTCCAGATAATAATATCACACTTCCTTGATAATAATTTCGGCTTTCTTGAAGAATCACTTCGATCTCTATGAAGAATAATGATGCACTCCAATATCGAACCCTGCTATAATTGAATTTTCACTTTCTTTGTATGATTGTAAGATGATTATGAATGAGATACTAGCACCTCCTTATATACAATTCGATAGGTAGATCTCCAAACCAGCGTGTCTCTTCTAGATGCAATGTCGGCCTTCAATGAAGAGTTGTGACTCATGAAAGGTGGTGGATATGAATGTGAATTCGGCCACAATAAAATATTATTTATTATTCAAGTGAAGCACCTCTTCACAAGTCGTCATCAATAAGAGATCTATAAATTACATTGTAATTAAATTATTTACAATAAATGAATAGCCAACGACTATATGAGTTTATTGTTTGATCGTTGTTGGAAGTAGAGGCCCGTGGCTGTAAACATCAACACAAGGGACATAATACTATCACCACCATGATCCATTCACTCTTCACAATCCATTCACTCTCCTTTACTCTACCTTCCACCTCTACCTTTATTCTTTCTATTGGAAACTCAAGGGAAGACAATTGAAAGGGGGGGTGAATTAGTTGTCACGGAATTTCAAATGTATCCAACTTATTAACCTTATTCTCAGATATGATCATTAATCATGAAAGCATAAATGAACAACAAATTAGAATCACACATAACACCAATATTTTTATGTGGAAACCCCATTAGGGGAAAAACCATGGTGGAGGTCAATCCACAAGATTATACCCCATTAAAAGTATAAGGAATTATGAATGGCGAATGCACATTCATTCAAGCACACTGCCTAGAGCTCACTGCTCAAATACAAAATAGGCTTAGTTCCCAAAGGAAGACACACTGTCTTATAGAAAGGTTATGATTAAATCCATCAAACTTTGAACTAAGAAAAGTAGCATATGCTAATGCCTGGTTATAGTTCCAGTTAAGCACATGAACACTTCTTCACTCATCTCCACTCTTCTTCTCTCTCGGCTCTACCTTTGAATGATCTAAACTTTATTCGCACATAGGACTCTTACACATCACACACACATTCCTTCAAATGATAAAACAATCGCTCTTATATATCCACAACAAGAAATTACATCGCTATAAGTCAGCTCCAAATAAATAATAAAATGAATATAAACAGTCAGCCCAAATAAATAAAGATTATTCATGTGAATAAACCAAGTTTAGGAACACAATCTAACTGTCCATTATCCTCTTTCTTCACTTCATCCTCAACCATTTCAAACTCTTCCTCTTGCCATTTTCTTTGGCTCTCTTCACCTTTTATTCTTAGACTTCCTACCTCTTTTATCTCTGTGTTTTCAGACATAGAAACCTTTGTATTTATAGTGCTTGGTTGCTCCTTATCCTCATTCATCTTAAAGGGACATAATATTGCCACCACCATGATCCTTTTACCCTTCACAATCCATTCACTCTCCTTTACTCTACCTTCCACCTCTACCTTTATTCTTTCTTCCTCTAAGACCTTTTTGATATTAGTTCTATCATTCCTTTCTCTATCATACTTTTGTTGCTTTCCAACTTCTTGTCCTTTCAGTGGAAAATTTACTCCTTTCATCGTGACCTTACTAGTCCAATCCTACCTTTCCTTTGGAAACACTCTTGCATTCATCACATCTCTTTCTCTTTTCAAGATCTTTGTCCCCAGAATTTTCTTCATACAAACCTTTTTATCTGATCTACTTATCACTGTCTTGACATAATTTGACTATCTTGAACCCTCTCTTGCTTTCAATTTTTAAAACTCAATCGCTCTTTTAACTTCATCACACTTCCCAAACTTTTCTTGAAATTTCAAGGTCTTTTCACATTTGACCTTCACTATCTCATCATCTTCTTTCCTCTTCAACTTTTCATTCTTAAATATACGTGTTGTCCCTGCATTTTCTTTTTTCTTAGTGGTTACTCCTTCACTATACTTGTCTACCTCATGCCTTACAAACTCTTTTTTGCCTTGCATTATTATTCTTTATTTCTTTGTACCTGATCCTTTTCTACTAATTGAATCAAAGTGAAAGAAACCCCATCCTTTTCAATTTTATAACTATTGTGCCTTCCATCATACAAAGAAAACCTTTCATATAGCCATGATATCCCAAACATCAAATGACTTATGCCCATAGGTACAACATCACACAAGATTCTATCTTTATATCCACCTATTTGAAATTCAACCCAAGATTACTCCTTGACCAACAAGGTATACTCACCATTCAACCAAGAAACATAATAAGGTGATTCATAGGGAATCTTTACTAAATGCAACTTATCAACCATTTCTTGTGATACCAAATTGTCTAAGCTACCTGATTCTACCATTATAGTACATACCTTACCTTGACACTTACAGGTGGTTTTGAAAAGTGCATTTCTTTGTGTTGCTTCACTAATTTCCTTTTCCATGTTTTGTCTTTACAACTTCCAACTGTCCTTTTTATGCAAACTTCAAACAATTACCTTCAAATATCTACTAATTGTGCTCTGATACCATCTGATAGCAATCAAAGTGGACTTCCAACACAAACAACACCAATCCAACACTATTCAACAAGTATTGAACACTTCAAACTCTCACAAGGGCAGTTCTTCACTTAGACACCTTTCCTTGCTAGTAGATCTTTAGATCCAGAAACTTGAACCAAACTCACTCTAAACCCTCTCAAATATTCAACTCCTTATAGTTTCAAACACCCATCAAATTCAACTATAACATACCTCAACATCTCATGCAAGTATTTTGGAACAACAACTAGAAATCATGCCTTCTACACTGACCTAGGCCATGAATTAGGCCTCTTTTACAAAGGAATGCCCCTTTAATCTTGCAAACAACCTGAGAAACCACCAAATAGTCTTCAAACTATCTGTAAAACTCTAGATTCTCCAATCCTTGATCCACGACTCGCTCACTAAGATCTGCTTTCCTAAAACCCTCATTCTTCACCCAACAAGCAAGAGTTTGTTGAAAACCCCATCTCCTAGCCTCATAAAAAGTTGAAATTGCCACTAACCTTCCTTATTTTTCCTATACAAACTCAAATCACCCTTAGATTATGCTGCCCCTAAGATTCTTATGCACTTCCTTCATGAAACCTCTCAACTTCACCCTTTTTCACTCTTTGTTCAATTAGGGCTTCAAGCCCAATAATTCAAGTGACCACTCCTATCTTTTCCAACCTTTAAAAAAATGAAAATACCCTTACTCACATTAGAACTAAAATTATTTACCTTGTTCTTAGTCAACTTCCTCAATTCACCATCTCTAGCCTTGTTCTTAAGGCCCAAAACCAATGTTTCCAACAAGGGTAGTGTTGAGAATCTCTTCAAATTCCTTCACCACAATAAAATAGTTGTTCCTACAAATAATATTACCCTAACTAGGCCCATTCCATTGAAATACAACATGTACAGTAGGTGGTCTGGCCTCTTTAACACAATTTAACCCTCTAACCCTTAAATTCAACTTAAATGGAAAATTTCAGAAAATGAGGCTTAACTCCCTTCAAATTCAATATTACACCTTCAAATAAAATTAAAATTATAGTTAGAACATTCCTCCAATGAATCCTACTCATATTTGTAACTAGAATCAACTATACGGGTCGTACAATGGCTAGGAATGAAGGAATTACACAGAAAATGACTTCAAAACTGAGATATTTGATTGGTATTCACTTTTCAAATTCTTCAACAACCATCCTCATTGAGTTTACAACATCTCAAAAAAATCCTACCAATGCCTAAAACTACCTTACAACTTCCCATAACCATTGGGCTTCCCATATTTGAACATTTTTGCATTTTCAACAATTACAATATGACAACATTTAGCAATTTAGCAACATTTTTCCTAAAGACCTCACCTTAACACTAAGACTTAAACAAAATTAAAAAATTGCCTCAAATGTCCTAATTTAACATTACCATGACTCTACTTAGACCTAACTTATCCAATGGAGCAACAAGGTGCTTTGCTCCAGAAAATGAGACAATCATATAAGGCTACCATACCATATCAAAGCTATCCTCCTAACAAATTAAATAAGGAACCACAATGCAAGGCAAGGCTCCACAGGAAAGAAAGGTGTGTTATGCTAGGTGGCCTTGAATGATGGTTTTGAGCTTCACAAGGTCAACAAGTTATATTATGCCAAACACTTATGAACATTATATATAGGTTTTTTTTGTTCAAGGGGATCTTTCTTTTTTCGTGTAAGGTCTTCTTATTAGGGATCATCATGCCTAATGTCTCCAAGAGAGGAAAAGTCAAGAGTAAAAGTTTCACAACTTAGGGAATGCAGTGTGTCACATCACCACTAAGAGGAAAGTTGTATGTTATGAAATATCACACTCTTGGATGACATAAAACCCAATGACACCACCAAGAAAAGGATGCATCACAAGAAAAAAGAAATCACACCATGGAACATGCCAACTTTTGAAAGATATCATGAATGTATTCCCCCACTTTAAAGTGGTTGCTAACACCATTTTTGTGAGCATTTTCTTTAAAGTAGCTAATGTTTACTCCTAAGACATGAGAGCTTTGTTAGAAAACCCTATGCCAAGTCATATGTTTCTGAAATAAATCTATGTCATGAAAAGG
Source organism: Sequoia sempervirens (assembly GCA_007258455.2). Taxonomy (NCBI): domain Eukaryota; kingdom Viridiplantae; phylum Streptophyta; class Pinopsida; order Cupressales; family Cupressaceae; genus Sequoia; species Sequoia sempervirens. Next base: position 383,532,360 of record VDFB02086081.1, on the reverse strand, counting down.
AGGGAGGGGTTGTCCCCAAAAATACATTAGGGATCTATGGATTTGAGGTTAGTATATCTTTTCTACAATGTTTTTATAAAGCTTGGAAATTTCATCATTCCCCAAATACTCATAGAACTAGAAGAAATGACACAAAGAGAGTGAAAACAAAGAAAAATCCTTTAGGGTCAACATGGAAGAGACCTAAATGTCTCAATTTCTTGCATCATCCCAAAAAGGAAAACACAAGACAAAGAAAAGATAAAAATGTTTATGAAATATAGAAGAATAGAGAAATGCACAAAAAGAGGGAGAGATACATCAAACAAAATAGTACGGGGGGTCGCATTATGCACATGCAATCACATAAAGAAACATGAGAAAGAAAATAAATAAAGATACTAGTAATGCACATGTGAGTCAACCTATAGCATATCATTTGCATCCCAATCTCAATCAATGTATATGAAAGGTGGGAAACTAGTGAAAGGGGAAGCAACAAGCTCCAAACTAGGGGAAGCACCAAGTTCAAAACTCTTATTAGTAGAATTGTCATTTAAGTTCATGGAAGAAGAAAAAAATGAATTCAACTCATTATGCATTTGTTCATCAATATTTGCAATATCAATTTCATTGTCTAAATTGACCACAATAGGTCAAATGATAATGTCTCTAGAACGCTATTTTTTACATTGCAATAAAGGCATAGAATCATCATGTATTGCTTTAGGAAATTTTGGATTTTTATTTTCTATCTTGCTCTTTTATTCTTTAATTTGTAACATACGAGCAATAGCATGAGGTCTATTCCTACTCTCTCTAGCATTTCAATTTCATTTCAATTTGTTGTCGATTTGTGATTTTGTAGGAGTGCACTTGTCAACCATAGTTTTCTTTTCTTCGCTTAGGGGAGGAATGGAAGGAACCATAGGAGGTTGTTCAAACACTTTATCTTTACCTTTGTAAACTTGTTTGATCTTAGGATGCACAATAAGATTGTTTTGATTATCTCGTGGTATCTTATAGGAAATGGTAGGAGGATGTGTTATAGGCTGATCTTGGATATTTGGAAGGGCTTTCAAATGGTTCAATCATAGTTTCATCAAGGATAGATGGCTCAATCACGAGTTAAGGAATATTTCTAAGGGATGATTTTTCTATGTGCTTTTCCTTAAACTTTTGATATGCTTTGAAAAATTAGTCCTCACGAGGTCTAATAAGCTCAATAGGCTCGGTCCGAAAGAAATCCAATGACAAATTCCCATGGGAAGACACATGATTAAATCTAGTATGGTGCACAGTAAATATTTAATTTCCAAACATAAACTTTAAATATTTATGCATGACTGATGGGACAACATTAATGGAGTGAATCCATGGATACCCTAACTTCACACAAAATTGGCTTGATGACGAGATGGTGAATGAGAAATTTAATGTTTTTGGTCTAAATTTTAAAGGGATATTTATAAAGCCAATTGCAAGGCAAGCAAAACCATTATGCATTTTGATCCATTCTTTTGGTTTGTCATATGTATCTTGATAGAGTTCATGCACAAATAGGAATTCTTTAGTGATCACATTCTCTACATAAACAAGATCAATTACTATCCCATTAGTAGGCTTGTCATTGATTCTTCTAGCTACGTAAATAGGACTATCAGGTGCACATTTAAGTATGTATTTTTGTGAGAAAGCAATGTCAAGGGGAATTTTTTTGTGCTCTTATGAAGTTTTGTAAGGACCCCACCATGAAACCCTAAAGGACAACACACTAACACCTAAAATAGAACAATTTTGTTTGTAAAGTGCATTTAACACCCTATTGCAAATGAAACATTTAACACTAATCTAATCTAAGTACTCGAAGGTTAGTGACTACGCTACTTAATTCCCATGAGTTAAATGAGCAAGAACTAAAAGTCATTACATTACTTAGATTCCATCTACAATAAGAAGGTACATTAACCATCACATTTACAAGATCAACTATGATACAACCATAACATATATTCCATAGAGATCAATTGAACCAATCCATTTAATTAAATATACAATAATATGTGTTACATAGTACATTACATAATAGATTTCAACATCAATTTACATCATTATATTTATAAATTTTAACAACAATATCTCCTCGTATACATGTGAGGAGCGTACATCAAAGTATGATACATGATACATCAGAATTATGGTTCAATACAAGTACATGAGTAACAATCCACATGAACTAGTACAAATGAAAAAGTCTTCAATCCAGGAGAAGTCACCACAATCACAAGCAAGCAGAGGGAACCCAATAGAGTACAGTGCACTTTCCACCCAACCATGTCGAACCCAAAGTTCGACCAGCTGTGCTAAGAGATAGCAAAGGTCCCACCATCATAATCAGGAAAAAGACAATAGACAACAAAAGGCTAACATAAAATCAATGAAAAAGTACAACATCAATTGATAGTAATATCACTTCTAGAGGCACACAACATCAAGGGAAACAAGAGACAAGGGTACACTAGGTTGCCATAGGAGGAGTTTCATCACATATTTTGTCATGGGTTACCCAGGAAGATCTTCCTAGGCCTCGACCCCCATCCTAGGTTACCCTGGTATCCTCTATTGATCTTCAACCCCTCATGCAAACCTATGCAAAATCAACATACCTCTCATGAGGATGAGGTAGTTGATCTTTCCATTCTAGGCCTTCTCGACTCATCTCAAGCCTATACGAGCACTTGAGCCATGAGTGAAGCATTTACTTAACTTTATTACAATGATTACTACCCAACCCCCTAGTTCATTTTTAAGTTATCACTTAATTAAAAATCTTCCACATGGGTTACCCTGGTGCCCCTTTCTGCGTTGGCCCCCATTGGAAGCCACTCCCCTACTAGAGACAAGAAGTCCCCAATAAAATCAAAAGAAAACTACTTGCACAATCACAAGAATTCATTAACAAGACAACATGGTGAGGCATAACCCTTCCCGCTCACAAGTTTTAACCACATAGGTGAACATACTATGCAAGGCTAGTAACCATCATAAACACAATCACTATAAAACCAACCAACACAAGGTTTATCGAAAATTCCATCAAGAGAAGAATTCCCTCCTAGCCTCTGGAAGACTTCTAATATGTACAAGGAATTTAAGACATAGAACAAATCACACAATTAATCCACTTCACTTTTTTTAGACTTAACTCATCCAATTACTCCATTTAGATACTTCAATAAGAAATGCATGTTAAATTAATAAGAACTAACCTTACATCAGTTTAATTTACTATATCTCAATTGTTCTAAATCTAAGGCTTCTATGATGTTTACATTTATTTTAATAATAAATCAATATCATACAACATTGTCGAATACAATATCTACAATTACACACATATGCAAGAATATATATATATATATATATATATATATATATATATATATATATATATATATATATATATATATATATATATATATATGTAAAGTATTTACATATATATGTATATATACATATTTGTATATCGTAAACAAATCTCTAATCAAATAACAAAGTGCAGATTTGAATCATATCGTTGCCTTTAAATATAAATATTTATATATATATATATATATACGTGAACACCATTCAATTGTGCAATAACAAAGTTGAATACCAACTATACATTCATTGAACAAAGACTCAAATATCTGATATGATTATATTGAACAATATTTGAATACCATTGTTACTCACAATGAACAAACTCGATTTTCATTTATACTTCTACTATTGTATATCAAACCAGCATACATATATAAATTGGTTGGCCAATTAATGTATGTTTCAGAGACTTTAATTTAATATCACTTGAGTTCAGAGAATGAGGTAAAATCATGGGGCTTGTAGCCAATCCAAAGACAAGGTACGCATGTTCTTCTCATTCAAACTGGAGTTATTCATGAATCTATCTCTCCAAACTAGTCTTTACTAATCTAGTTGCATGCCAAGATTTAGGGTAAACGATTTCTATAGTAAGATCTAGGAACAAGAAATGAATGTGCAAAACAGATTGGCCAAGTCTATTGAAACGCTTGAATGCATATATCTTTATACTGGCGCAGTAATAGGGATATCGATTGAGGACCATTGTTTCTTTTTCTTCAAATTATCATATACGAGTTTGATGCATGTTAAAGGATAACAGTCGACTGGTGGTTAGTTGTATAAAATTAGACGTAACAGAAGATAGACTTGTATGATTAAAGGATACAAGGGTGGGCTTAACTTCAACTAAATAACATATTGATTTTACTTAATTGAATCAATATTTATTAGCTCACATAGCAGCACATTTCCATAAATCTATTCAACTTGTTAATAGTGAGTTAAGACAAGGCTATGGCGTATTACTTCAAGGGTGACTCAATATTCAAATAGAAAATAGATGTTAAATAGTCAAGCAATTGGAATATATCGGCTAAGTCTAAACTAGCTATTTATTTCTTGGAGCAGTAGTGAGAGAGTCTTAAAGGAAATCTAATCCAAGGTACGCAAGATTCATATTCTTGGATCACATGAAGAAACTTAAAAGAATGCTACGCGTAGAAGAATGTAGCTAGGTGGCCATCATTTCAAGCATACATTATATATAATGAGATCATCATCAGTCTAAACTCGTTACCAACAAATGTGAAGGAAAGATGCATTACATGTGGCTTCCTATAGGAATCTCTTTGCCAATCAAATGAAAGGAATACACAGATGAGAAATAACCCAACACAATAAAGAGATATCAATTAGAGGTCATAGTTTCTCCTATTCAAATGTTTGAATTCAACATTGATGCTAGAAAAAAGATTTTGCTAAACAAATGAAATGATTCAGTAGTGTAAGAATAGAACGGACAACTAGAAATAGGGCCAACGCCACTAGATTTTATTTAAACAACATAATTCAAACCTTGAAGCATGAATAACAATAATTTACATAATATACCCAATATTTGCAAAGATGTTTTAAGGAGTTGTTCTAGAAATATTTCTAATAAAATATTTCAAGCAAGCGTAAATAGAGGTGCAAATTAAAAATAGAGGAACCTAATTAAGTTGATTAGCTAGGCAGGAAATTGAAGCAGAAATCACTTCCTTCAATTTACAACTACAAAATTCTTCAGGATTCCCCAATATTATAAATTCCCTACTTCTAACTTTCCAAAAACCCCAAGAAATCTTTCAAGAACTAGAGAAACAACTCAAGAATAAGAAACTCTCGTACAACCAAATGCAAATTAGTTTTTCTAGAAAATAATCCAAAAGCCCCTCTATAAGTTAACTTCCACTACTTTATTTATTACCCCATCCATAACTACATCCACTGCATTAAATTAACTAATTTATTTTCCTTTTATTCAAATAATTCATTTTAAACCATAAAGTTTAATTTATTAAAAACAAATAAGGACTTTAATAAATTTCATTTAATAAAGGCATAAACTATAGAAAATATTTCATTTAATTATTCCAAAGCCCTTTTTGTTTCAATAACCTTTATTTAACGTAATAATCAAACAAAGGCACTCATCAATCACATTACTCAGATAAAATACTATCAAGAAAAACTACACCACAAGTGAAATGAAAAGAAAAATGACAATGATGTGATGAACCAACATGAACTCACCTTACCGACAGGGGGTGACACACATATACTTATCCTCGTCAAGGATGATGGTTCAATGTGGGGGACCCGATGCTATCTTTGAATCAACAAACTTCATTGGGATTAAGGCATGTTCAAACTTGGCAATTCAGGTGGAGTCGATTCCTAGTACCTACAACCTACAACAAATCACACAGTTGAACATGTGCATAGGTAAACAATCAATCACACCATGAAGGGATAATCATAGTGTCATAGGGCACTCACAAGCGAGTGATGCAACCCTATTCCCCTTCACCAATACATCGACACACAATAAACCAATATCAAATCATCATAAAGCATACATCTAGCAATCACATAATACTCATGTCCATGATAACTCACATAAACAATTAAACTAATCTTCTAAGCATGGAATCATCATAACATTAGATATAAAAGTGTCATCATAATAGAGCATCAAAAGTGTCATAATATCCAAATATCATCAAACAGTATCATAATGTCCAACTAAAATCCAATTAACTATCCAAAACAAAAAGGAAAAATAAGGGGCACTACATCCTCCCCCCTAGGACCAGGCTTACTCCTAGAAGCGTATAAATAGATATAGGTATAACTCTCTCATCCTAGAATCATTCTCCCAGGTAGTAGAAGATCCATCATTCATATCCCACAGGACCCTGACCTGCTCAATATCTCATCCCCTGACTGTGAGTTTTCTATGTTGCATGACACCCATGGGCTCCAAAGCCAACTACCCATCCTCTACCTATAATACATTCCAATCAAGGACATGATATATATCTAGATAATAAGGTCTGAGAACTAAAATGTGAAACACATCATGAATGTGTGAGAGACTAGGAAGAAAAGCAAGATGGTATGCTACATGACCAATTCTCTCCAAGATCTCAAAAGGCCCAAAAAAGTGTGGTACAAGCTTAGAGCCTTTTCCATAATGGATCAAACTCTTTCATGGTTGCACCCATAGGAATACCCTGTCTCCAACTGAGAACTGATGATCCACCTTGTGAGCATCTCCATATTTCTTTTATTTGTCCAGGGCTGCCACCAAATGCTCCCTAATGCAAAAGACATGCTGCTCCATATCCTGAAGCATCTCCGAACCAAGAAGAACCTTGTCCTCCAAAGGATCCCAGTGCAACAGGTTCTGACAAGGATGGCCATATAATGCCTAGAAAGGAGGCATTCCAATAGAGTTGTGATAACTATTATTGTATATGAAATCCACCAAATATAGGTAGTCATCCCAATGTGACTATGGATCCATGACATACATTTGAAACATATCCTCGAGGATCTAATTGACCCTCTTGGTCTACCAATCAATCTCTAGATGATAAGCTAAACTAAAGTTCAACTCATTCCCCAATGCATGTTGTAGGGACATCTAAAGAGCTGAAGTAAGCATTGGAGCTTTGTCTAAAATAATTTGGCAAGGAATGTTGTGTAACCTGACAATGTCCTCCATGAAAAATCTGGCCACTGATGAACCATTGTATGAGGATTGGACATAGGAGAAGTGTGCTACCTTCATCAACGTGTCTACCGTGACCATAATAGCATCATTCCAATAGGAAGAAATGAGAAAACCTACAATAAAATCTAATGAGATAATGTCCCATTTCCACTCTAGTACCAAATGATGCTACAAAAGGCCTGCAAGATGCTGGTGTTCTTCCTTCACTCTCTTACACTCCACACATCTTGACTCAACATGAACAATCTCTCCTCATTTTGACCCAAAAGTATATCTGTCAAAGATTTGTGTGCATCTTTTTTTCCCCTGGATGAGCCAAATAAGGTGCCCGATGTGCCTCTATCGTGATCAAATTACAAAGATCTCCTAAGGAAGGAACATAAATCTTACCTAAGTTCCACAAAAGACCATCTGAGTCAAGGGAATATCCTACAAATCTGCCCTCTAAAACTCTATCTGACTCCACCTCAGACCTCACCACCTAATACCAACTATTTGAAGGAAGTACTGAAAGGATTTGGCTCCTCAAGTCCACACTAAGATTCACTATTGATAGCTCATGTCTACACCTACTAAGTGCATCCACAACCACATTCTCCTTTCCCTAAATGAATTTCACATCAAAATCATACTCACATAGGAACTCCATCCATCATCTATGCCTAGAATTTAGATTAGGTTGTGTGAAAATGTACTACAAACTATGGTGATCACTATGTAGGATAGTTGAACTCATGAGCCTTGAGTTTGCAAGATTCATAGGTAACCATGTGACCATCTTGCATCAACACAACTCCTAAACCCTCCAAGGAAGCATCTGTACAAACCACAAAATCCCTAGTAGGATCAGGAAAAACTAATATAGGTGCACTGGTCAATCTCTCCTTAAGAGTCTAAAAGGCTTCCTAGCACTACTCTGGCCAAATAAATTTCTTCCCTTTCCTCTAAAGAGAAGTGATGGAGTGGGCTATCCTTGAAAACCCATGTACAAACTATCAGTAGTAACTTTCCAAACCCATGAAACTGCACACCTCTATAATATTAGTGGGTGTAGGCCAATAAATGATAGCCTAGATCTTTGAGGGATCCATGACAATGCCCTCACTAGAGATAACATGACCCAGATATTTCACCTCCGTCTAGAAGAACTCACATTTCGCCAGATTTGCATACAACTGGTTCTTTCTCAAACACTATAGCACTTTCCTCAAATTCTCCTCATGCTCCTCCATGGTCCTCAAATAGATCAATATGTAATCTAAAAACACCAAGACAAATTGGTCAAGATAGGTGTGAAACACACTATTTATCAAACTCATGAATACCAATGATGCATTTGTTAACCTGAACAACACAACTATGAACTTGTAGAGTCTGTAACAAGTACGAAATGTGATCTTATGGATATCTACCTCAAATATGCATAACTGATGATATCTTGACTTAAGATCAATCTTTGAAAAATACCCTAGCACCCTTGATCTAATCAAATGGATCATTGATCCTCGGCAATGATACCTATTCCTTATTGTCACCTTGTTCAACTACTAGTAATTGATGCACAATCAAAGGGACCCATCCTTCTTCTTCACAAATATCATTAGTGCTCCCCAAGGAGAGACACTAGGACGAATAAATCCCTTCACTAACAACTCCTCAATCTATAACTAGAGCTTCTTAAGCTCTTGAGTGATCATCTGGTATGGAGCTCATGAAATAGGCTTAGCTCCAAGTACAAGATCTATCTTAAAGTTGATGTCACGCTTAGGTGGCATCCCTAGAATCTCACTAGGAAAGAAATCAACATATTGTCTAAGGATGGGATGACCATCAAGAGACACCTCCTCCTAGCTCTCTCCTAACTCCAAATCATTAACTGTGCAAACAACTGACATCCCTGATACATACACCTCCTCAACTACATAGTTGAGATCATCCTCAAGGAAAAAGGCCTTTGAACCCCAACTACCTCAACCTCACTACCAGAATCATCTACACTCTACACTAACTTATGACGACAATCTATGACTACTCTGTGAACCTCTAACCAATCCATGCCCAATACAATATCATATGACCCAAGGGGAATAATACAAAGGTCAACTATGGTAACAATAGATCCAATCCTCAAACTACAATCTAAACCATCAATTTTGAAGGTGTCCTATGGACTTCTCTTGCACTCTTAGGATCTTTCACCTAAAAGGAGAGAGATATAACCCTAAAATTAAAGTGGTTCACTCAAATAAAGGAATGTAAGGTGGAATTATAAATAAATGGAATGATCTAAATACAACTAAGCTATGAAATTGATGGATTATGAATGCAAAACTAATGAAATATGCAATGTTTGAAAACATAGTGAGGTATGCAAAAATGAACTAAAAACATGAACTAATGCAAAAAAAATGAATGAAGTTTAATAGATTGTATGTGGAAGTTAAATCCTAGTCCTGGAAGGTTCTGAAAACTAGAAAGAATCATTGTTGATTACCAATGGAACTCATTCGCCACTGATGGCGAATTAGTCCTCCTATTGGTAAAAAACCTGAAACTGCTTTCTGACTGTCGGGAACTGGATTATGACAAAATCAACTTTTTCAGCCTTCAAGTGAGACTCATTGCCACTAATGGCGAATGATTTCTCTTCCAAAAATCTACAAATTCAAGAATCAATTATGTAGGTCTAGATCTACACTTGTCTTCTTATCCGGTTAATGGAGTCAAATCTATAGAAAATGGGTTGTAAGTTGTCTCCAAGCTTGAATTAGGTTTTAGTTGACTTGAAACACTTTTTTGACTTGTTGACCACCTTTCAACACCTATTTTCTTGATAAATCTACATACAAAATTTTGTAAATAGACATGCACAAGAGGGAAAATGGTTAAGGGTTAGAGTATATGGATTTTCCTTGGTCAAATCCCACTTTGGTAATCAAACCCTTAATGAAGAAATAAAATGAAATGAACAAGGAATGATGAATAAATAACATGAAAATTTCCTAAACTAACCAAAAACCTTGTTGTAGAAGTCTAAAGATATGTCAGTGGTTACTCCAAGATACTTGACAATTGCTTGATTGAATGATGCTTTGATGGATTGAATGCAAGAATTCTAATTGGTGTTCAATGAGTGAATGCAAGTGAATTAGGAGTAAAATGGGTAGAAAAATAGTTATTTATACACACTTATGTCCTAATAACCCCATAATACCTCATCACAGGCTGACATAAGGTCTTCATAAATAAAAACCTGAAAGAAAATTTGTATTATTTTAAATTTGGAACTTAGAGGGACTCATTTGCCACCCATGGTGAATGGTTTTCACTCTAGGCTTGTAAGTGGGTGTCAGGAATTAAGTTGCATTTAATGTTGTTTCTTGGGTTTACATTCAAAAGTACACTTAATTAAGTCTTATGAGTGCATAAAGGGGTCAAATACAGCATAAGAAAGGTGTAAATAGTTATAAAAAGCCTAGAAAAGTGTGAAATCTTGTTACAAGACTTCACAACACTTTAAAATAGGACTTGAAAAGGGATAAAAAGGTGATTTTTAGATGAATTATGATAAGAAGAGTCTAGAAAAGTGTAGAAATGTGTTACAACACTTCATAACACCTTCACAAGACACCATAATTTAAATATTTAGGACCTAATGTGAATGCATAAGCTACATTGTGTTGGTGGATTTTCTAATATACCTAAGGAATCTCTAAAGAGTAGCCAACTCCTATACTCAAGATCCTTAAAATGAAAGGCCAACTGACAAGATTTTGTTGAATACTAAAATCTTCTACACTTTAGACTTTATGGGACCTAAGAGGGTGTTCCTAATAGCATTCCATTTGACTATCTCAATAAATGACATATCAAATCACATATCGGTTCCTATGAAGGGAAAATAACATAACTTACTCAAAGGTTGGCTAATCTTTAAGTATATCACTATTAATTCACCATGAACAACAAAATACCTTGTGCACATGCCTCATGATCAATTAATTTTAAAAGAGTAATGTTTTGACCTTGAATCCATGATTTGGTACACTATTATTATCCTTCAAATAGAAAATACCTTGACAAATAGATTAGTGACTTTATCACTTGGGCAAAGGAGTCATACATATTACAATCAGTTATATAGAAATTCTTTAACCCTGATAATTTTGGACTATCTTCATAAGGCTTTGCATTATGAAAAATCATTGTTCTTAAGGAATCACTTCTTATCAAATCCTTTTAAATTCTCAAAAATTCATGACCTCACTTAAGCATTTAATTGATTCCTTGAACCAAAGCAAAAGTAAGAGCATGCATTCAAACAAAGTATTTGAAGATGAATAGAATATGCTTGATATTTCATTCAAAATTTGCAAGACGATTTACAAAGGAAATTATATGCCTTATGAATAAGATTTGTTTCAATATTAGTAATTTCTATAAGACTATTTAATATTTACATATGCACAACCTGAAAGCCAAAAAAAATCAACTATTCTACCTACTGGTATTCTTTCTAATTTCAACACTTTACGTATACTGGACCTAAAGATTCAAAAGAACAGACCCCTACAAATGAGCTATGAATTCCCTTTTATAACATAAGGGAGTAGACAAGCTTCCAACTCAAAATGCAATTACAACACAGATATGTCATTTCAATATAATTTGCATTTTCATTTCAAAATTCCTCATAATAGAATCTGTAATCATTTGTCAAAAGAGGGAAGCAAAATTTGTAACCATCAAAATTTTCTAATTCCGCAAAAAAATCCTTTAACTATCAGCATAGTCCATCAACACACATCTATGGTTAGCACAAACATCATAAAAACTAACTTCAGTTGTCCACATTCATAATAAGACTTACCAATGCCAAAAAATGAGAACAATCGACATGTAATTTCATCTTCATGAAAAAATTCCACAACCCTAAAGGCAATCTCATTACACAAAACTAGCACTGGAGCCACAATACACATGCCTGCTTCAGGTATGTGCAGGATCATCATGGAAAAAATAGGCCCTTAAGTGGCAAAAAATTCAAAAAAAATCAGAGTTAGGCAACTTGACATAAAAATTTGAATAAGTTATCTATATTATTTCAAAAATATGTAAGAACAGAATCTGCAACAAATTGAATATAGTTTCTAAACTACTAGGTTTGTTTAAAAAAAAAAAATCTATCTGGTGAAAATTTAAAATTTCAATGCAGTAGTACTTAAATTTCAGGTAAAAAATAAGAAGTAGATGTTTGTCTGACCACCCTAACAACACTAAAATGATAATATTTTTTTATAATATTTTAGATATGAGTAGAGGATTCATGTCCCGATGTGATGCATATTTTTTTGTAATTTTTTTCCAAGTAAATAATTAATTATGAATTTTTTATTACAACTTTTAAAAAATATAAAAACTTGTATGTCTCACCACCTTAACTTGGTCAAAACTTTATGAAATTAAGATTTTATTTTTTTAATCCTATAGTATGCAAAGCATAGAATGTGATGCATATTTTAGATTCAAAAAATGCGATACCATTTTAAAGCTATAGACATTTTTCAATCAGCCTATCAATCAGGACTTTAGTAGTAATTCGAAAAGAAAATAAATAATAATTACTTATTAAATTAAAAGTAAGGAATAATTTATATTGGTGGAAAGCTGATAATCTCCTTTAAAAACCCTTTTTCTTTCATCAATTTTGGGTAAAAAAAGTTATCAGCCACATACCCATCATATTGCCACTTTTTGGCCCATCATAATCCTGCACATACCCCTCCATGTTCTTGCAACTAGAGGAGGATAAACAAAAACTTCTTCATTCTTATCCTTTCCATCCATTGAGTGCTCATGTCCACTTGGAGTCTTTATAGCCATGGGAGGAACTGCAAGCACCTCTTCCCCTAATGGAGCCAGTTGGTTCAAAATTGTGAGATAATGTTGATATCCCAAATCTGTTTTAGTCTCACTATCATATGAGCTATCAAAGATAGCAATGGGAGAGCTCTGTCTTCCATAGGAACCTTGACCATATCAAATTTTCCTTTGAATTTTTCTTGAAGGACCAACAGCTTCTTTTCCTTTTGCTACAGTGACCTTTGAACTTGTAGCTTGGCCCTTCAACTGGTGGCTACTCCTAGTAACAAGTACAGACTCCCTACCATGAGCATCCCTATGAGTGTCATGTGTGTGATCTAGATCTTCACTGCAAGACTTCTTCAAATTGAGTCGAGGGGACCTCCGCACTGGAACAAATGGAACGCTTGACTTACTCATCCTACAACTCAAAGAACCTACACTTATAAGTGTGGCTTCTTGCACAAACTCAAAAGACTCAATGGCTGATTGTGACGGTGAAAATAACAACTCTCAACCTATATTTATTGAACAATGTGATGATAACATCATCAATGCTCAGAGAAAATAGACGCACAAAATGGTGGAAATTTGTTGGTGTGTGTATTATCACTGTTTAATTCCCAAGTGCATGGAAATCTACATATCATGCTTCATGATTACCAACAATTAAGTCTCCACATGTATGGAGATCAATTTGATCACTCTTGTGGAGAGCCTACCATTAATTTTCACTATTCACAAAACTAAATGGCTACCACCTACCTATTTGTTGATTTTGAATGTCAACTGTTGATCCATTGGTGAGGTGGTGATTCAGACAACTCACATTGAATTAATTACCTTTGAATTTCAACAGTTCATTGCTCAATCATCTCCAGCCAATAGCATTCATCCCAATCAGCAAAGATGTCACCCGTCAGTGAACCTTTCCCACTTCATAAACTAGTGAATCAATCCACATCTCATGAACTCATAGCCCTCACAATTTTTAATGAGCATTCACCTCTTTTTTTCAAGCCCATGGGGAGTGATGGAGATTGATTCCCATGCTTGATCTTCATCATTAATTTGGTAACACTAGCAACATACATGATAGTGGAGATCGGGCCCCATGATCATACAAGGACACCTGTCCTTATCTCGCTAACCTTGCATTGCATAACTAGTTGGCACTTAACACTTGCGAGCTGGTGAGGTATGGCCAAGATCACTTCCCACAGTCATGAATCTCCAAACCTGCACATACAACAAGGTTAGCCTTTAAAAAAGGGGCCATTACTAGGTCAATGGTGATTTAACCCTCTTAGATGAGCGACTTAAGCCTAAGTCATTTAGGGGGAAATATTAAATCCCAACTTTAGGAAAACATTAAGGTTGATGACCAACTAGATGATCGGTGCTCTAAGCCAAAGGGGCTGGTAATTGAACAGATACAATGGCTCAAGTGACAACTTGGAGGATTAGCACCTAGTAGGGAAGTCAACATAGAATTATAAGAACAAAGGGTTTTCTAAGCCAAAACCCTATCCAAACCATGGGGATAACAGCTTTATGTGTTGATTATGTCCATGGGCTACTTGGAAATTACAAATTTTTGGGGAGCTCCATCAGTGGCTCATGCTCGGGGATGTATATCCCCAGTGGGTATAGCAAGAATCCATATCTTGGGTTGAAGTAGACTAGGGTAGAACACCAAAACCAAGGAACTTTCTCAGGCAAGGTAATTAGACACAACAAAAAGCAAGCACACCAAACCATATGTACAACATTTATAGGATTATATAATGCAGCTTGTTATGCAAAGTACCCCTTTAAACAATTGGACAGTTCTTTCCTTTTTCAAAGACTTTGTCATGTTCTATTGGCAATGGATCAACATGTACATTGTGCAATTCTAGGACATTAGTACAATCGCAATTGATACTATCCATTCCATTTGATGTGATGCTACCCCATTCATCAACCTTAAATTCCACCATAGGCTCATCAATTTGAATCAGGAAAATAAAACCTTCATATTCCACATAGTCATGAATTGTAGGATCACATCCCAATTATTCATCAAATTTGAAAAACTCATAGGCACTTTGATTCATACTTGGCCAATCATTGACAAGATTAGGGAAGAAAAACATAGAATCAAGCATATTTCCAGTCTGCTTGTCACAAATATTATCTTCATGGGATGAAAGAAGTTCCATAATCAGATCCATAAGGTAGAGAGAATTTTTAAAACATTCCAATGCAACTTCATACTAATTAACATCATACTTCTGGTTTTCCACATCATTGAATTACTCTTCACATGGATCAAATAATCCTACAATATTAATATATTCTACAGAATCATCAAATTGTTCCTTCTCCTCAACATAAAATGATGTTTCTTGAGTATCAATGCATTCATCCTAATTTGTCTTTTGCTCATCCAAGAGTGGACTTCCTTTTATGTTAAGGAAAATATCATCATGTGGAACATGGGTGGATGACACTTCATTCACCTTTTCAAGAACATAAGCAGATACCATAGGAGAACCAACATAATCATCTACATCTCTCTCAATAGAAATACTACATTCAAGGCTACCATCAAATTCTTCAGCTCCTTCATCATGTGAGAAATTATCACATTTCAATATCAACACATCTTAATTACACTCTTGGTGTCTGTCAGGTGCAATTTTCTCATCCACATGTTGGCTCATCAAATTATCCATGTTTGTGCTACCACGTCCAAAGGCAAAGCCACAAACCTCCATATCAATTTGGTTCTTCTTTGTACCTTCTTTGAGATATTCACCAATAGTGTTTGCCACAAGTTTTTTAGAATGTTCCTCAAAAAGTGGATTGCTCCTACACCAATAAGAATCATCATTTATGACCTCATCTTCTAGTGAAGATTCATCAAATAAGGTATTTTTCCACACCTTCATGATTGTTACATGCACCCCTTCCTCCTCAATGTTAGGATCCAAATATCTTTGATCATCAGTGCATTCAAAATTAGTGTAATAACTTGAAGAGTAGAGAAAAACACTTTCAATATCTTTTTCATCATTTGCACTCATAACAATTGATCCACACTCAGAAAATTCTTCACATGAAGAGAATTGCTCACTTCCAAGAAAACATACCCCTTCAATGCTATTAACATACCCTTCACTTGAAGCAAAAGACTCCATTTCCATTTCATAAGAAGAATCATATTCAATAGAAGATTGACCAAGCTCGATCTCATCCCTTTGAATCCTCATTTGTGCTATATAAATGAGATTAGGTACATCTCCATCACTGATTTGTGTATCATTATTCTTGATTGAATCAACATGTGAGGTTTCACCCTTTACCTCTTTTTTTGTTCACAAACTATGACATACCAAGGAATAAAATTAGGTAATATTTCCTTATCCTCGTACTTCGTCTCTTCATCTTCATCACTATAGTCTGCGCCTACATCTAGAGTACTTGTGAAATGACAACAAACATCGATTAATTGTCTTCCTTCTAATGCAACTTCTTGATTTTTCAACCTTAGCCTTTGATTCTCCTCACTATGGCAATCATTTTTTGCATTCTGGGAAACAACAAGTGGCATATAACTATGCTCAATGTCTTCCACAGTGCTTATCCAATTCACTACCTTATTGGCTTGATCCTGATTTGTAGGTTTCACAAAAAAAATCAATGCAAATTAAGTCATTAGGTCTAACACTCTTGTGTATCTCCATCAGAACATCTAGGAATCTAGAAAACAAGTCATGTTGATTCATGTACATGTCCTTTCATCTCATACAACTTTCTAATTAGAAATACTAAGTCATCCATTCCCAATCCTAGTTTATATGAGGTTGATGCTTGCTCATGTTCTGCATCTCGAGGTAGTAATGTAGATACAACATCTAAGGGATCCTTTTCCTGAAAACCTTTTTTTTGTCTTGATTTGCTTGGCTCAACCATTTGAATTCTATTAGAGCCACTCCTACTTGCAATCATAGGTCCCCTCATGATTGATTACTTCAAATTGTTCTCAATATTCATAGCCTCTTGGTAAGCTTGTTGTAAGGTAGTAGGCTCTTTATCTCTCAATAGGAAGCCCATCTTACTATCAAATGCTCCCAAATATACAACCAAAAATTTTGCATCATTTGGCTTGATGTGTTCAGGGATTTCTCTTATGACCTTTGAAAATTTAAGGTTGAAAGTAGGGATCAACTCTTCTTTATCCCGAGAGATCTCCATACAATTCTTCCTCGCAATACTTGGATTTATTCTTTCACCAAACTGTTCCATGAAGACTACTTTGAGTACACTCCAACAATGTACAGAAGACACTGGTAAGAAAGAGAACCAATCTCTTACATCTTCTTTCAAGGATTGAACAAATATTTTCATAACCACATCTTCAAAATCTATCTCATAATATTTCATCACATTAGCAAATTCTTGTACATGCTTACTTGTTGATTCTAACTTCTCACCACTAAACTTTGGTATTTTGTCTTGAATCTTAGGTGGTACAATATTCAGATAACCACAAATATTTTCAAATTTCAAGGCCCTATACCTATCAATATTGAAATTTCCTTGGTGGGACCAAGACTATTCACCTTGCATACTCTTACCACTATTTACACAAAATGGTGCAAATTGACAACTCATCCTTAATTATTGAGAAGGAATTTAAGATCTATAATGCAATTACACAATATTACATCAATTCCTTTTGCAATTTTGATCCTAAGCCTCTAGCTCATGTATTCCCTATAAATGTTTCTTAATATCTAATAATATAACATGCTCATTTCATCATATTGCACAAACTTCAACTTATATGCAAAGTAATGCTAAATTATCACTAATATTCCCTCATCTAGTGCTAAATCACCTATTAAGGGATTATTCACATCTCGAGCATGGGAAATTTATCCTGATTTGTTGGGAGATTGTTGGCTATTGTGGATGTGTTTTTGATATGTGGTTGTCATTGATGTCAACACTATTAGCATTTGGTGTATCTACAGTTGTATATGTCAAGGATATTGAGAAAATTGTAAAAGAAAGTGTTTTAGGTTCCTAGTGGAACTGTGTAGGTCATGAAGGTGTTTTGTTCTGTACATAAAAGATTAGCTGATGTGGATCAAAGGGTTTATTGTTGAGTATGTCTAGATCATCTACTAGAAGTTTCAGAGGTTCGTGTGAAGTTCTGTGTAAGTTATGGTGTGATAGTGTTTTGTTGGTCTCTGCTAGTGTTCCTGAATGAAGATTGTGTATTTTGGTTATCTCAATTGTTGTAGATTCTTCTCTATTGTTTCTTGGTGTTCTTAGTTGTCTCTAGTTCATTCTCTACTTTTGTGGTACATCCAAATTGATCCATGTGCTCGTGGTTGAAGATCTTTTTGTGCATATTCAGTTTTTCTTGTTCTTGGCCAACATGTTGGTGGTAGCGTGTTGTGAATCTTCGAGGTGAAATTAATTAAATTCTTTTTATGTTGGAGATATGAATTTGGGTCCCCACTATGTTGTGGCCGACCTTGGTGGGTGCCATAAAAAATTAATTGAAAATATAGGCTGACATTGCAAATATTTTATTTTTCTTGGTGGTGAAATCTCCTATAGTAGATATATAAAGTGATTGTGTGACTCTGGGAAGTATATTTCATGTGCTCCTATGTGCATATGTGTTAATATCATTACTAGTTAGTGTGTGAACAATATTGTGTGAAGTGTGAAGAAGTGTTTAGCTTAATTGGAACTGTAATCAAGCTTGAGCAGAAGTTATTTTCTTAGTTCATATCTTGGATGGTTTTAATCCAAACCCTATTGTTGGACAATGATTCCTCTTCTGTAATTGAGTAGTGAGCTCTATGCAGTGTGCTTGAATGCATGTGAATTCCCCTTATTGTATTTCATTATACTTTTAGCAGAGTATAATCTTTTGAACTAACATCCACTATGGTTTTTCCCCTAACAAGGTTTCCACATAAAAAAATTTGGTGTTCTTTGTCTCTCTGATGTGTTAATTGCTTATGGTTAATTGTTCATTCATCAGATCTAAGATTAAGATAAGTTAAGTTAGAAAAGGTTTAAATTTCTATGACAACTGATTCACCCCCCTTTCAGTTGTCTATCCGTATTCTACCAACATGATTTACCCATAATATGCTCTAATTTCCTCAAATTTTATGAAACTACCTAGTATTTTGCAGCGGTTGATTGTCCTTTATCTTTAAAACTATAGATCCAACCAATTGGTGTGTGCTTTTTTAGGTTCTTTGAGTTAGATTCACCACTCCCTTTCAGAGGATTGACCTTCAAATGAGATGAAGTTTCTTTACAAAATGGAACATGTTTTGGGCTATCTCCCACAACAAAGTCACGTTCGGATCCTTTAATCTTTGTTGCACTCAAATTATCTACCAAGTTCAAGAATTTCTCAATATCTGAACAAGACGTTCCGATTCACATCACCATTTGACTCTACATTTTGTATCTGTGTTTGGAGAATGAGGTTTTCCCCATTAGAGTCACCATTGTCTTGGTGGTTTTTCCAGTACCCCTAAGGAATCTCTAAAGAGTAGCCAACTCCTATACTCAAGATCCTTAAAATGAATGGCCAACTGATAAGATTGAGTCAAAGACTGAAATATTCTACACTTTAGGCTTTGTGGGACCTAGGAGGGTGTTCCTAAAATCATTCCATTTTACTATCTCAATAAATGACATATCAAATCATAGATCAGTTCCTATGAAGGGCAAATAACATAATTCACTCAAAGGTTGGCTAATCTTTAAGTAAATCACTATTAATTCACCAGGAACAAGAAAATACCTCATGCACATGCCTCATGATCAATGAATTTTAAAATATTAATGTTTTGACCTTGAATCCATGATCTAGTACACTATTATTATCCTTTGAATAGAAAACACCTTGACAAATAGATTAGTGTCTTTATCAATTGGGCAAAGGAGTCATACATATTACAATCAATTATACAGAAATTCATTAACCTTGATAATTTTGGACTATCTTCATAAGGATTTGTATTATGAAAACTCATTGTGCTTAATGCATCACTTCTTACCAAATTCTTATAAATTCTCAAAAATTCATGACCTCACTTAAGCATTTAATTGATTCCTTGAACCAAAGTAGAAGTAAGAGCATGCATTCAAACAAATTATTTGAAGATGATTAGAATATTCTTGATATTTAATTCAAAATTTGCAAGATGGTTTGCAAAGGAGAGTATATGCCTTATGCATAAGATTTGTTTTGATATCAAAAATTTAGACTATTTAAGATTTGCATAATCATAACCTAAAATCCAAGACAATTTGACTATTCTGCCTACTGGTATTCTTTCTAATTCCAACTATTTACGTATACTGGACCTATAGATTCAAAAGACTAGACCCCTACAAATGAGCCATGAATTCCCTTTTATAACACAAGGAAGCAGACAAGCTTCCAACTCGAAATGCAATTACAACACAGATATGTCATTTCAATATAATTTACATTTCATTTCAAAATTCCCCATAACAGAATCTACAATCATTTGTCAAAAAAGGGAGGAAAAATGTGTAACCATCAAAATGTGCTAATATCGCCAAAAATATCCTTTAATGATCGGCATCTTCTAGCAACCCACATTCACGGTTAGCACAGACATCATAAAAACTGACTTCAGTTGTCCACATTAAGCATAAGACTTACCAATGCCAAAAAAGGAGAACAACCCACACATAATTTCATCTTCATGAAAAAAATCCACAACCCTAAAAGCAATCTCATTACATAGAACCATCACTGGAGCCACAGTACACATGCATGCTCCGCATTCTAGCAACTGGAGGAGAAGAAACAATAACTCCTTTGTTTTTATCCTTGCCATCCATTGAGTACTCATGTCCACTTGAAGTCTTCATAGCCATGGGAGGAACTATGAGCACCTCTTCCCTTGATAGTCACAAAGGGTCATGCATAAATGCATGAACGAAGGAAATTTCATCATAGTCAACTTTTCCTAAAGGTGAGTGTGCAATTTTTTGATAAACATATTTTGAAGATGTGAATCAGGAATCTTGACATCTACTTGAGCATACAATGACTAATAACATGAAATGAAATCAGTTACTTTTTCATCAACATTTTGCGTACATCTCATTAAATCAGCCATTATCTTTTTGGGAGTCATATGGACTTGGAAATGACCTATAAAGGCATCAACAAGTTCATTAAATGATCGGATTGAATGATTAGGTAAGTTTGAGAACCACTCCAATGTAATTTCTTTTAAGGTCCTAAGAAAAAAAATGGCTAATAGTTTGTCATCACAGACAAAATCACTGCACATTGTTGTATAGGAATTAACATGATTAGTAGG
This sequence comes from Sequoia sempervirens, assembly GCA_007258455.2. Lineage (NCBI taxonomy): Eukaryota > Viridiplantae > Streptophyta > Pinopsida > Cupressales > Cupressaceae > Sequoia > Sequoia sempervirens. Next base: position 383,510,976 of record VDFB02086081.1, on the reverse strand, counting down.
GTCTTCTTTATCGGTGTACTTCTCAAACCTAGGCATCTCAATTCCTTGTGGCATCTATGTTCTTAAGATCTATAGAGATAAGGAGCTACTATGGACATGATATGTGGGTGGAGCATTTTTACTTTGGCTTATGGTGGATATTTGTTGTTGCATGGAAGAAACAGTTTTAAAGAGTTGTGTAATGAGGGGGTTGGTGTAAGTGGTATGAGGGGGATGAGAAAATGGTGATGGGGTGTATGTAATGTTAGGAGAAGTGAAGGGGACACTAAGAGGGATGAAGGTGGTAGAGGGAACATTTGATGCCACAAAAGAACTAGGAATGCTAGTTGGAATAGTGAAAGGAGTCACATGACTAACATGTTACATGGTTGTTGTAACTTGAGGATTGGTATAGGTGGGGATGGATGCTACAGTTGAAGGAGGAATGTGAGATCCTCCTTGGCTAAGCATAATGTTTGTTGGTTGGGAAGTGGAAGGAACATGTTTGTTGTATATCTCAACAATTTTTTTCATAACTTGTAAGCCATTGTCACTTTCAATCAAACAATGAAGGTTTTCTATGGAAAGTATGGAAGTGGTGGAAATGTTTTCAAGGGATAAATCTTGTTGTAAATGTAAAAAATCCTCATGAATACTAATGACTTTATGTTGTGTAATTTGATTAGTTTGTGTGTCAACATGCATTCTATGTGAAGGTAAAGGTATACTAGTGGTAGTATCCATTCCTAATGCACCATTGTCCATACCAGGAGTAGGAGCTCTTGAGATCCCAAGGTCCACAATGAAACTACTATCATAGGAAGCCATGAGTCTAGAACTTTGTTTCACTTAAGTATTATCAATAGGGCACCAAAAACTCATATAAGTACCACAAAATATGGGGTGGATGAAAATGCAAACTAGGAATAACAAAATCCTAATGACAAAAATTATGTAAATTGAAAGAAGAAGGCAATAATAGGAAATAGAAATGCAGGAAATACTATGAAAATGCTAGAAATTTGAATGCAGAAAATGCAATTGGACTGATTCACCTAGGGTGGAAAATGAGTCTAGGTATGAGGGTATGTGCAGGATCATGATGGGCCAAAAAGTGGCAATATGATGGGTATGTGGCTGACGACTATTTTTTTACCCAAAATTGATGAAATGAAAAGGGTTTTTAAAGGAGATTTTCATCTTTCCATCGATATAAATTATGCTTTATTTTGAATTTAATAAGTAATTATTATTCATTTTATATTCAAATTATGACTAAAGTCCTAATTGATAGGTTGATTGAAAACATCTATAGCATTCAAAGTATCACATTTTTGAATCCAAACATGCATCACATTCTATGCTTCACATTCTATAGGATTAAAAAAATAAAATTGAATTTCATGAATTTTTTACCAAGTTAAGGTGGTCAGACATATGAGTTTTTATATTTTTTAAAAAGTTGTAATAAAAATTCAAAATTAATTATTTACTTGGAAAAAACTATAAAAAAATATGCATCACATTGGGAAATGAGTCTTCTACTTATATCTAAAATCTTATAAAAAACATTATCATTTTATTGTGGTAAGGGTGGTTAGATAGACACCTACTTCCTATTTTTTCCTTCAAATTTAAGTACCATTGCATTGAAATTTCAAATTTTCACTAAATAGATTTTTTTTTTAAACAAACCTAGTAGTTTAGAAACTACATTCAATTTGCTACAGATTCTATTCTTACATATTTTTGAAATAATATAGATAACTTATTCAAATTTTGATGTCAAGTTGCCTAACTCTGATTTTTCTAAAATTTTTGCCACTTAAGGGGCCTGTTTTTTCCATGATGATCCTGCACATACCCATGAGATTTTTTCTATTTTTTAGAAAATTTAAAGTGATTTTAATGCTTTTTATATGCAAAATAAGGATGCAAATGCAGATTTTCAATTTTTGTAATGATTTGATATGCAAAAATAAATCTATATGATTCTTTCACTAATGCAATTTTAGAAACCCTAGGATGCAAAAAAAAAAACCCTAATTGAATGTTGATACAAGGAAACCTAGGATGCAAGATGAAATTGAAATTAGAATGATAATGTATTCAATATGCAAGTTCACCAAAATGAACCATCAATTTTGTTGTGTTCTATGGACTTCTCTTGCACTCTTAGGATCTTTCACCTAAAAGGAGAGAGATAGAACCCTAAAATTGAGGTGGTTCACTCAAATAAAGGACTATAAGATGGAATTATGACTAAATGGAATGATCTAAATACAACTAATCTATGAAATTGATGGATTATGAATGCAAAACTAATGAAATATGCAATGTTTGAAAACACAGTGAGGTATGCAAAAATGAACTAAAAACATGAACTAATGCAAACATAATTGAATGAAGTTTAAAAGAGTGTACCTGGAAGTTAAATGTTGATCTTAGAAGGTTCTAAAAACTAGTAGGAATCACTGTTGATCACAAATGGGACTCATTTGCCACTGATGGCAAATCAATCCTCCTACTGGTAAAAGGACCTAAAACTGCTTTCTGACTATCGGGAACTAGATTCTCACAAAATCCAAATTTTTAGCCTTCATTTGGGACTCATTCACCACTGATGGTGAATCAATCCTCCTCCAAAAATTTGAAAATTCAAGATTCAATTCTATAGGTCTAGATCTGCACTTGTCTTCCTGTTAGGTTGACGGAGTCAAATCTGCAGAAAACAGGTTGTAGGTTGTCTCCAAGATTGAATTAGGGTTTAATTGACTTGAAACACTTTGTTGACTTGTTCACCACCTTTCAACACCTATTTTCTTGATAAATCTATATACAAAAGTCTGCAAACACACATGCAAAAGGGGGAAAATGGTTAAGATTTAGAGTATAGGGATTTGTCTTGGTCAAATCCCACTTTGGTAATCAAACCCTTAATGAATAAATAAAATGAAATGAAAAAGGAATGATGAATAAACAACATAAAAATTTCCTAAAATCACCAAAAACCTTGTTGTACAAGTTTGAAGATATGCCAATGGCTACTCCAAGATACTTGACAATTGCTTGATTGAATGATGCTTTGATGGATTGAATGAAAGAATGCTAATTGATGTTGAATGAGTGAATGCAAGTGAAATAGGAGTAAAATGGGTAGAAAAACACTTATTTATACACACTTATTCCCTAATAACCCAATAATACCTCATCATAGGCTAATATATAAGGTCTTTTTGAATAAAAATCTAAGAGAAAATTTAAATTATTTTGAATTTGGAGCCAAGAGGGACTTATTCACCACCCATGAAGAATAGGTCCCACTCTATGCTTGTAAGTAGGTGTCAGGAATTAAGTTGCATTTAATGTTGTTTGTCAGGTTTACATTCAAAAATACACTTAATTAAGTCTTATGAGTGCATAAAGGGGTCAAATAAAGCATAAGAAAGGTATAAATAGTGATAACAAGCCTAGAAAAGTGTGAAATCTTGTTACAAGACTTTACAACACTTTAAAATAGGACTTGACAAGGGATCAAAAGGTGATTTTTAGATGAATTATAATAAGAGTATAGAAAAGTGTAGAAATATGTTACACCACTTCACAACATCTTCACCATGATTTGAATATTTAGGACCTAATGTGAATGCCTAAGCTACATTGCAACATTAAATCAAATCAAAATAGATCAAGAATCACAAGAGAAAGACCTAAAAGACCATGAAAATTCCAATGATCCATTTTTCTATGGTACACAACCATGAACAAGAGACTCAACTGCGACCTTAGCACCAGAGGCCAATTCAACCTACCACTTATCATCCTACTTTGTTGCCACCAGTCCACATTGTGCTACTATGGAAGGAGGAATAAAGGAATCTGAAGCACTTGAATCAAAGAGAATAGAGACTCTACTACCCTATAACACACCTGATGTCTCAACAATTATACCCTGGTGCTCGGCCTAGTAATTATCAACCATAGTATAAATACGAGTTTTGAAAATCAATTGGAATTATAAGGATTTGATAGTTTGGTTGACTTGCTTTACTCTTGATGTATGAATTAAGTTTATATTCCATGTTCCTCTTGTGTTTTGACCTTGTTGTAAAAGTGACCTCTACGATGTTTAGGACCAATGATGAGATGCAGGATGAAAGGGGTGAATGATATGGTTGTTGATTTCTTAGGAACTTTAAATCAATGCTAGGCTTTAGGATTTGATTTCGATTGGTTTTGATTGGATAATGAACTTGTAAAGCCTAAGATGTTGGATGTGATCTTTAGGATAAACTTGTTCAAAGGTTTGTTGATTTAACTAGAGCTATGAGAAAGGATGAATTCCCATACTCCTAATTAAACGAAGTGATTTTTATTTGGTTTAAGGATGTACCCAAGTCTAGATAATGATGTTTCCAAAGCTCTAAAGTTGCTTGTGGAATGGGATGATAAATGTTTGAAATGGATGAAGTGTTTGATTTTGATCCTAAATGAACCTAAGGACTTGTTTACAAGGCCAAGGTTTTGAAGAACATGTTTTTCCCTTCAAACCAAAAGATCAATGTTTGCTCAAAAGACCATAAGACAAAAGATGCACAATCACATGCATGGGGTTCAATTGATTTCATCTTGATTAGTGAATTGCTTTTACCACAAAGACTTTCTTGATTATATTTTCAAACTAAGCGTCCAATGTCCTAACTTCTTTTCATCCCATAAAGTGCTATGTGGAATTCAAGGAAATCAAGGCAACGGTTACCTAATGTTTACCTTGGTAGAAGAAAATTAAGATGTAAACCCAATTACTTAGAAACCTCTAAGGACATAATCCCCAAGGTAAGCAATAGTTCTTGGGCTTTGTCAAAGGTATTTTCTCTAACTGAGGGGTTTGAAATTTTTATTTTCCTATTGAATGTGTGTTTCCCAATGTTTTCAAACAAGCAAGTGTTTTGATACCAAGAACATGCACAACCCTATGGATATGAAAGACTTTACTTGTTGAGTTCCCACTTGGACAAGTCCAGCTACACCTACTCTTAGTGAATGATTAGATGCTTGACCCCACTGGCTCCCCTCCACGACACTCACTTATACGGGGCAGCCAAGCATCAACACCCATAAAACTCCCATGGCATGCTTTTCATTTCTACTAAGAGTAGTAAAAATGTGGGATAGCTTCAGAACGACGGTTCTTGCACCAAGTAGATCAAGGATTTTTTCCTTTTCAAAACAATGGTTTTAATTCAAACTTTTCGTTCATAGGAGTTGACCCATCAAGGCAAGAGACCATTGTTTCCCTTCTCATTGGAGCCAACCGCATGATACTGGCATTTATTCCAATACCCACATTTATATCCTAGCTAGAAATACTCTTGGGTTTAGAGTGTTACTGGTTGAGTCATTCCCTTGGGTGAGTACTTTTTTCCCACAAGGTAGGCTCTCTAAGATAAACAATAGCAAGTAAACATATTTATAGTTTGATCAACCTTCATTTAGAAATAAAGGGAGAACATATGCAATAGGTTCCACTCACACTCACAAAGTTTGTTGTTCAATTTTAATCCCAAAATGAACTATGGAGGTAACTACTTTATTCCACCCTAAGACCACCAAAAAGCCTTTTGATTCTCAAGATCGTTGTGGGGTGAGAGAGAAGCGCATACATCTTTTCAATGGTGTTAGTTTGAGTAAAAAATCACAAAAAAAAGTAGCACATATTTTTTTAATCCAACAAATAAATGATTTGATTCTTTTTAGTGCACCAAAATGAAATATGGAAATTGTTTGTTCAATTGTTAACCTTAAGCAAAATCTCTCAGTAAGTTTTCCTAAAGTTCTTTTTAACCTTTTTTCTTGTTCATTTTAAACCCAAATTGAAATTTATTGAGTCCTAAGAGCTTGAAGGGGTAAAATCCTTAGAAGTGGGATGATAATTGCTCCCCAAAGTGTTCAAAAACACTTGATACAATGATGTGATAATGATTTTTCTTTGACTTCCATGCTCCATGATCCTTTATAACCTTCAATACAAGCTCAAAATGTTAGATGACATCAAGAAACAAGAAGATATGAGGGTTAGATAAATGATTAAGCATAAAAACCCTAAAATTTAGACCAAGTTTCATTATGATTTGACATTAAGTAAGAATTTGAAAATTTTAACTCCATAAAAGTTGATAATAACCTGTAACATCATTGTATAGCTTATGAAATTCTACCCCATTTCAAAAATAAAAGCTACAAAAAAGACCAAATAATGACCAAGATATGGCCATTTTAAGTTTGAACGAAAAAGCAAACAAAGTCCAGCGGCTCTGTTTGCAATGGCGGCCCTGTTTGGAGTTTGTAGTGGCACTATATGGAAACACTAGACTTCCAACGGTGTAATTTGAAGTTTGGAGTGGTGCAGTTTTTGTCCAGCGATGCAGTTTGCAGTTTGGAGCAATGCAGTTTGGCGTCACTGGACTGTGAGTAGTTTTGTTTCTTGTAAACACCAAAAACATAAAAAACCATGGAATTTTCTCAAAAAATGTGATTTTATCTTCTAGTAGGCCCTCCTTCTAGCACCAAAATATGAACCAAATATCCTATACCTACAAGAACACAAAAAATGAACACATTAATAAGATCAAATGCAAGTTAGAATAGAGATTCCCCATAAAATCCATTAACATGATTCTAAATAGGAAATGAAAGCAATTAATGCAATGAAAAACAATAAAAGAGATTAATCCTATTCAAATAATGAAAAATATTGATCCTATGGGGGATTTGGTGCCAATTTGATGTGGAAATTGGCCCTTTACCAACTCCTAAGCAAGCTTGATGAAGATTTGATGATTGTGATCCACTTGGTGATTGCTTCAAATGCCTTCCATTGAGAAAACTTGCAATAACCTAGCTACAATTGATGGATTTGATGCAAATTCTAAAGCTCTAAGATGAAATTGAAGTATAATAACTTTGCTCAAATTGTGGATGCAAAATACAAAGAGAAGCCTTCTATAAATAGAAGAACAAGATGAAGGAATGAGAAAAATGGATGAATGTGGGATCATTCAACATTCAATGGGCAAGTGCCACTTATCAAGATGTGAATGGAGGAAGCTTGAGCACATTTTGGAGAATGTGCAAAGAGGGGGGAGATTCAAATTCAAAATATGGCTTGAAGGATGAGGTGAAAGGTGAAGTTAATGTCACATGGCTCAAGAAAAAGACTTGTAAGAGATGTTACATGCCATGTTTGGAGGACAAGACCTTTTGGTGGGAGATTTCAAATTTGAAGAATATTCCATCTATTGATGCCTTTTTTGTTTGAAATAGGAGAATTAATAAATCAAATAAATTGATTTATTGTGCAAGTGGAAAAATCTAGAGGATTTGAGTGATTAGGATTTGCATAAATCATGATTTGATTAATTTAAATTATGTTAGTTGATATGACCATTTTAACTTAGATTTTAGGATTTAAATAACTCAAAATGAGAAGAAAGTGATTTAGACTTGGTTAAATAAATATTTTTGATTTATTAACCAAAGGGGGTGATGTTAGATTAAATTAGATAAGTGTTTTATTTATTTAATTTACTTAGATTAGCTTCAGAGATTTAATCAAGGGTATGTGCAAGATCATCATGGAAAAAGCAAGGCCTTAAGTGGCAAAAATTTGAGAAAAATCAAAGTTAGGAAACTTGACATAAAAATTTGAATAAGTTATCTATATTATTTCAAAAATATGTAAGAAAAGAATTTGTAGAAAATTGAATGTAATTTTTAAACTACTAAGTTTTTTTTTTTTAAATCTATTTGCTGAAAATTTGAAATTTCAATGCAGTGGTACTTAAATTTCAAGGAAAAAAATAAGTAGGTGTCTCTCAACCACCCTAACCACAATAAAATGATAATATTTTAGATATAAGTAGAGGACTCATGTCCACTGTGATGCATATTTTTTGTAATTATTTTTCAAGTAAATAATTAATTATGATTTTCTTATTACAACTTTTTAAAAAATAAAAAAAATTGTATGTCTAACCACATTAACTTCGTCAAAACTTCATGAAATTCCTTTTTTTTAATCCTATAGTATGCGAAGCATAGAATGTGATGCATGTTTCAGATTCAAAAAATGTGATACCATTTGAAAGCTATAGATGTTTTTCAATCAACCTATCAATCAGGAATTTAGTTGTAATTCAAATAGAAAATAAATAATAATTATTTATTAACTTGAAAGTAAAGCATAATTTATATTGGTAGAAAGCTAAGAATCTCCTTAAAATCCCTTTTCATTTCATCAATTTTGGGTAAAAAAAAGTTATCAGCCACATACCCTACAAAAACCTATCATATCACCACTTTTTGGCCCATCATGATCCTACACATACCCTCAAATAATATGGATTGTTTAATTAAATAAATATAGGAAGATGAAATGACCTAGCTAATTACACTGAGACAATGATTTAATTAAATCGAGGGATTTATTTAATTAAAAGGGGAATTATGATGACTTTAATCAAATAAGGTTATTTGATTAAATGGTTAGACAAAGGGATAATTCAAGATGAAGCGATGTTAGCAGAATAGGATCAAGTGTGTGATATCAATTTGTATATTTTATATGTCTACAACATATATTCCATAGAGATCAATTGAATCAATCCATTTAATTACATATACAATAACATCTATTACATAGTCCATTGCATAATAGAGTTCAACATCAATTTACATCATTACATTTATACATCTAAACAACAATATCTCCTCATATACATGTGAGCAGTGTACATCAAAGTATGATACATGATACATAAGAATTATCATTCAATACAAGTACATGAGTAACAATCCACATGAATTGGTACAAATGTAGAAGTCTTCAATTTCCAGAAGTCACAACAATCACGAACAAGGAGAGGGAACCCAATGGAGTATAATGCACTTTCCACCCAACCATTTGGAACCCAAAGGTTCACCTCTCGTGCTACTCTCGTGCTAGGAGATAGCAAAGGGTACCACCATCACAATTAGGAAAAAGACTATAGATAACACAAGGATAACATAACATCAATGAACAAGTAAAGTACAACATCAATCCACAGTAACATCACTTCTAGAGGCACACAACATTGAGGGAAACAAGAGAAAAGGGTACACTAGGTTGTTGTAGGGGGTTGTCATCACATAGCTTGTCATGGCTTACTTAGGAAGATCTTCCTAGGCCCCGACCCCCATCCTAGGTTACCCTGGTAGCCTCTACCGACCTTCAGCCCCTCATGCAAACCTATGTGGAATCAACATACCTCTTGTGAGGATGAGGTAGTTGATCTTTCCATTCCAAGACTTCTTGACTCATCTCAAGCCTATATGAGCACTTGATCCATGAGTGAGGCATTTACTTAACTTGATTAGTGTGATTAATACCCAACCCCCTAGTTCATTTTTAAGTTATCAGTCAATTACAAAACTTCCACATGGGTTACCCTGGCACCCCTTTGTGCGTCAACCCCCATTGGAAGCCACTCCCCTACTAGCAACAAGGAGTCCCCAATAAAATCAAAAGCAATGTCACTTGCATAATCACAAGAATTAATTAACAATACAACATGGAAAGGCATAACCTTTCCTGCTCACAAGTTTTAGCTAGATAGGTGAACATACTATGCAAGGCTAGTAACCATCATAAACACAATCACTATAAAACCAACTAACACAAGGTTTATCAAAAATTCCATCAAGAGAAGAATTTCCCCTAGCCTCTAGAAGACTTCTAATACACAAGGAATTTAAGAAAAAACAAATCACACAATTAATCCACTTCACTGCTTTCAAACTTCTCATCCAATTACTCCATTTAGAGAATTAAATAAGAAATGCACATTAAATTAATAAGAACTAACCTTCCATCAATTTAATTTACTATATCTCAATTGTTTTAAATCTAAGTCATCTATGATGTTTTCATTTATTTTCATAATAAACTAATATCATACAGCATTGTCGAATACAATATCTATGATTACACACAATTACAAGAATAAATATATATATATGTATATATATATGTATGTATATATATGTATATACATATATATATGTATATATATATACATATATATACATATATATATATATATACATATATATATATATATATATATTTACATATATATATGTAAAGTATTTACATATATATGTATGTATATACATATTTGTCTATCATAAACAAATCTCTAATCAAATAACAAAGTGCAGATTTGAATCATATCAGCTGCCTTTAAATATAAATATTTATACATATGTATCAATATATATATATACATATACTATATATACATATATATATATATATATATATATATATATATATATATATATATATATATATATATATATATATATATATATATATATATATATATATATTATGCGTTGAATATACTTGAACATGAACACCATTTGATTGTGCAATAACAAAGTCGAATACCAACTATGCATTCATTGAACAAAGGCTCGAATATCTTATATGATTACATTGAACAAGATTTGAATATCATTGGTACTCAGTGAATAAACTTGATTTTAATTTATACTTCAACTGTTGTATATGAAACCAACATATAGTTATAAATTGGTTGGCTGATTAATGTATGTTTCACATACTTTAATTTAATATGACTTGAGTTCGGAGAATGAGGTAAAATGATGGGGCTTGCAGCTAGTACAAAGACAAGGTATGCATGTTATTCTCATTCAAACTAGAGTTATTCATGAATCTATCTCTCCAAACTAGTTTTTACTAAGAGTCACATGCCAAGATTTGGGGTCGACAATTTCTACAGTAAGATCCAAGAACAAGAAATGAATGTGCAAAATAGATCAGCTAAGTCTATCGAAATGCTTGAATGCATATATATTTATATTGGAACGGTAATAGGGATATGGATTGAGGACCATTGTGTATTTTTCTTCAAATTATCATATACGAGCTTGATGCATGTTAAAGGATAACAATCGACTAGTGGTTAGCTGTATAAAATTACATAGTAGAAGATAGACTCATATGATTAAAGGCTACAGGGAACAACTTAACTTCAACTAAATAACATATTGAGTTTACTTAATCAAATCAAGAGTTATTAGCTCACACAGTGCCCCATTTCCAAAAATCTATTCAACTTGTTAATAGTGAGTTAAGACAAGGCTATGGTGTATTACTTCAAGGGAAACTCATTCTTTAGATAGAAAACAAAGGTTAAGGAGATAAGAAATTGGAATATATCAGCTAAGTCTAAAGTAGTTGTTTATTTATTGGAGTAGCGGTGAGATAGTCTTAAAGGAAAGCTAATTCAAGGTACATAGGATTCATATTCTTAGATTGCATGAAGACACTTAAAATAATACTATGTATAGAAGAATGTAGTTAGGTGGCCATCATTTCAAACATATATTATATGTAATGAGATCATCACCATACTAAACTTGTTACCAACAAATGTGAAGGAAAGGCACTTTATATGTGGTTTCCTATAGGAATCTCTTTGCCAATTGAATGAAAGGAATATACAGATGAAAAATAACCCAGCACAGTAAAGAGATATCAATTGGAGGCCATAGTTTCTCCTATTCGAATGTTTGAATTTGACATTGATTCCAGCAAAAAGATTTAGCTAAACAAATGAAATGATTCAACAGTGTAAGAATAAAATAGACAACTAGGAATAGGGGCGACGCTACTAGATTTTATTTACACAGCATAATTCAAACTCTGAAGCATGACTAACAATAATTTACATAATATACCCAATATTTACAAAGATGTTTTAAGGAGTTCTTCCATAAATCTTTTTAATAAAATATTTCAAGCAAGAGTAAACAAAGGTGCAAATTAAAAATAGAGGAACTTGATTAAGTCGATTGCTTGGGCTGGAAATTGATGCAGAGATCGCTTCCTTCAATTTATAGCTACTAAATTCTTCAAGATTGCCCAATACTATAAAGCCCCCACTTCCAAATTTCCAAAAGCCCCAAGAAATATTTCAAAAACCAGAAAAGCAACTCAAGAACAAGAAACTCCCACACAACTGAATGCAAATTAGTTTTTTTCAGAAAATAATCCAAAAGCCCCTCTATAAGTTAACTTCCACTACTTTATTTATTACCCCATCTGTAACTACATCCACTTCATTAAATTAATTAATTTATTTTCCTTTTATTTAAATAATTCATTTTAAACCATAAAGTTTAATTTATTAAAATCAAATAAGGACTTTAATAAATTTTATTTAATCAAGGCATAAACTATATAAAATCTTTCATTTAATTATTCTAAAGCTGTTTTGATTTCAATAAGCTTTATTTAACGTAATAATAAAAAAAAGGCACTCATCAATCAAATTACTAGATATCATATTGTCAAGCAAAACTAGACCACAAGTGAAACGAAAAGAAAAATGACAACAACATTGACAAACCAACACTAACTAACCTTACCAACAAGGTGTGACACACAAATACTCATCCTCGTCAAGGTTGATGGTTCAACATAGGGGACCCAATACTATCTCTAAATCAAAAAACTCCATTGGGATTAAGGCATGCTCAAACCTGGCAATTCAGGTGGAGTCAATGTCTGGTACCTACAACCTATAGTAAATCACATGGTTGAACATGTGCATAGGTAAATAGTCAACCACACTGTGAAGGGAAAATTGTAGCATCGTAGGGCACTCGCAAGTGAGTGATGTGACTGTGTTCCCCTTCACCAATACATCAACACACAATAAACCAATATCAAATTATGATAAAAACATGCATCTAGCAATCACATAATACTCATATCCATGATAACTCACATAAATAATTAAACTGATCTTCTAAGCATGGAATCATCATAACATCAAATATACAAGTTTCAAAATAAAAGAGCATCAAAAGTGTCATAATATCCAAATATCATCAAATAGTATCATAATGTCCAACTGTAATCCAAATAAATTTCCAAACCAAAAAGGAAAACTGAGGGGCACTATAGGTCTAGCTTCAATAAGCAACGCCACATTAACTGCTTTGTTCCCATTGTTGTTTTGACTTAGGGTTGTGACTTTTTGTTAAATGGATGACATGGTTTGCAAAAGTGTGTTAAAGATAGCATCATTGTTATTATTGTAAGGTGGAGGGGAATAAGGTGGAGAAGTGTATGTATGCGGAGGGTAAGTGAATTGTAAATTTATGAGGGAGGATGGTTGAGGAGATATGGTGAATCAGTATTCTATTAAACCATTCAACTATAAACCACCCAATTATTAAAGCACATATAACAGCAAATAAGAATGAAGACATTGAAATGAACATGACACCACAAAACACATCAACACCATATTTTTACGTGGAAAACCCAAAATGGGAAAATCCATAATGAGGATTAGCTGACAATATATTATATTTGGATACAATATATTGCAGGGCTCACTACCAAGACTTATTGTCCTTAAAAGGCTCACACCTAGAATACAAGACAGAATGGCTAACTACCAAGATACAAAAAGATAGGGCTCACTACCAAAAGATTAAACTGATGGAATACACCTTCTATGTGCTAATTTTGGTTCTAATGAGGCTCTGAATGTGAAGTACTACTCTGCATAGTATTTGCATAACAATTATGCTCTAATCCTTGGCTTCTCCCACAATATATTACTTGCATCTGATAAATCATTTAAGCTCGCACATTCTCAATCTTCTTCACATCTTTCACCACACTCACTCACCCTCTCTCCAACTCCAAAGATTTATATATATATATAACATGTCATATATTAGGCTGGACAAGAATATGACCTAATCACAAAAACTCCAAACCAACACACACTTCTCAAGGAAAACACCTTCCAAATCCAGTATTACTTAAATTTCTCATCACATTAAAATCAAAGAGCTCACCATTAGAACCGCAACATCAAAATATTCTTCTTAAGAAAATGGGAAGTCTCCCACACTAGTATACTAAACAAAGATACAACTATATTGTACAAAGTTAAACTTTGTCATTGATAACTTTTTGTACTCAACATAAAACTTAGATCAAGACTCTAGATATAGCTATCTAAATGATTCATAATAATATAATTAAGAGAGTAGAGTCATATCTCTTCTTGTGGTGAATTTGGACTCAAAAACCAATGCACTAGATCATCAGTAAAGAACACTTCTAGTATAGATCAGCTTTCTGTATTACCAAATATGTTTCCCACAATGTTTCCATAATGTTGACATTAATTAAAACACTAGAAAATCCAAAACAACCTATGTAAACTTCATGCTCATGTTGCTAGGCTCTCATATTTCCAACAAATATTTTTCATCTCAATCCCTATAAAACAATCTGATAGAGGCTTGTCTAGTTAAGCTAGTCAATTCTAGAGTAAGGGAGATTGATCTCAGGAAGAGCACATTTTTTGAATGGGATGCAAGGTTACATTGTATTCTAAACAGGTTGTTGGTAAAACCTATCATCAGGGAGGGTGGTTCAAAAACCTAGGAAATGAGGAAAACCATACAATGGTCACCCCCAAAGTTAGGTTAGTACAAGCCAAATTTTGATGGCACCTCATGCAGCACCCTAAGAGAATCAAGGGTAGGTTGTATAAATAGAGACTAGTGTGGGAAGGTAATTGGTAAGTTGGTCAAGCATTTTCCAAAGGGGATAATTAATATGGTGGAAATGCAAGTAGTGATCCTCAAGTTGAAACTATGTTGGGATTTGAAACTTAAAAATCTAGCCATTGAAGAGGATTCTTCATTGATAATCAATGCCCTCAAAACACAAAAGATGGTAAATTGGAAATTGGCGGGTAGACTGGAAGAGGCTCTAGACCTAATGGATATTTTTTAATTGGTGTATGTATCCCACATCCTCTGTGAAGATAACATCAAAGTAGATCTATTATCCAATCTGGGGGCCAATGGGAAATCACTAAAAGAGCTAGAGTTATAACAGAAAGTTAAGGAACCTATGGACAGTTGGGTGGGCACCTTTCCACATATTCTTTTGTGGAAAGGCCATGTTTTCTTAGGGAAAGGTGGTGATAAAAATTAGCATGACACTCTGGATACCCATGTAGGTAGGGTGGGAGTTTCCTCACATGGAGTCATTTTGGCAATGATGACCGAGCAAGTTGGGCTGATTAGTGGTTGGCGTGGTTGGGCAATATGATTTTTAATTAAAGCCTTAGTTTATCATGTCATTTCCACCAGAATTATCAAAGGAATTAAGTGGTAAAGCTATGGCTAATTAGGTTGGATACTGCATGCCTCTTTGTTGGCATCTCATAACTTCTCATCATGTACACTAGCCTTTGGGTGGCAATAAATTGGAAAAAATTGGGTGGCACACACACTTTTGCATAACATCAAGTAAGTGCAGTGGGCTTTGGAAAATCAAGAATTATAAATAACAGATGGTGGCATGGGTTTTTTAAAGGCTTAGTTTCATTTTCTTGTCTTGCATTATGATTGTGGGAATGGTTGAAAGATCCAAGTTCATCGTAGAGATGTCTACTAAGTTGCTCGTAGGTTTGGGTCTTTATATATCTATCCATCTGGATTGCAAGTTTTGGGAGACTACTTTTAGGGTGATAATTGACCAGTAGTTAAAGTGAATAATGCTCAGGATAGATCATCATACAGTGGTGGTACTCAAAATGATACTGGGCAAGGGGTATTTTTTGATCTTGGAGACATTTAGGGTTAACCCCCACATTGTCTCTCACTTTCTTGCATTTATTCTTGATGTATGAACACCAAAAGCAAAGGTGAAGGCGATATTCTATAAAATTTTCAAGAAAGAGTTGTTGGGTGGGATGGACAAGATCTTTTACGTGGCATTTCTAGGTCATGGAGTGCCCTAGCCTCGTGATCTTCTACTGATAAAAGTACTTGGCGAGGTTGTTAAGATCTATCCCCTGTTGTTGGAGCTAAAAGGAATGGCTTTGGTTAGGCACCAACAAGTAGCGGAATGTGCGGTAATCTTCCTCAAGAAGGTGTTGATGCTTGATCACATGAATGATTTTGATTGGGTCCCTAATTTTGATCAATTTGCAAAAATGAATGGTTTTTAGGTGGTATTTAGTTAGTTCAGAGCTGGTGGTATGTGGATATAGTTAGCATGTTGTTAGTCATCCTCAGAAACTATACTTGGCTCTAGTTGGGAGCTGGTTTTGGTTTCTTAGGATAGCTTGTTTCTAGTTGGGAAGTTCATTCTAGTTATTTTTTTATCCTTTTTGTGTGTGTCTGGTGTTGGATTCAGTTTTGTGTCTAGAAGCTGATGGGTTTGTAAATTTTGTACTGGTGATAGAAATCTATGGCTCCTGCATTACAGACAATTGTAATTATCCTTATAATCAATAAAATTTACGTTACATATGAAAAAAAAATTAAATAATATATAATGTTATTTAATTAAATGATTATAATTCCTACAGTCTAAAAAAATAAAAATATATATAATTAAATGATAATAAATGGTAATAATTGATAACAAATAATTATATGATAATAGTGATAATAACATGAATAATAATAATAATAAAATAATTATTTTAGTCTTTCCCCTCTTTAAGATGATGTTCAAAGTAACATTATTTCAAAGAAAATAAAGTACCTAAGAAGAAGGAATTAGAAGAGATGAAGAAGGTGATGATATTCCCCAATTGGGTGAAAGAAGTAATGACACTAATTTATGGGATAAAAAATGACCCCTCAAGAGGTTATTTATGAAAAATAATATGAATAAGGTCCCGAAAGAAATGTGAACAAAAAGAAATGGAAGATGGGAAATGATGGAAGAAAAATACATAAAAAAATGTAGAAATACTAAAATATGAGTGAAAGACACATGATTATGAATGAAATGAGGATGATATATTTATTATGATTATTAGTTATTCTAGCACAAGGAGAGAAAAATTTATTTAATATAATAGTGGATGTTATGCAACAAGGTATATAAAACCAAGGTGATGATGTATCTAAAACGGATTGAATCCTAAGAAAAAATAAGAGAATACCCTTTCACTCACAAGGTGATTGATGCTCTTGGTGATTCCATGATTAAACAACCAACAAACATAAGGATTTCCTTACACATCACAATATATTTTAACCTTGGTGGGTCCAATGAAAAAAAAACCAACAAATATAACATACAAAATAATAGACCTTGATCCAATCTATACTATTCAAATTATTTCATGATATAATAATCATGGAGACCCTAAGTAGGTATAGTATGGGTCAAAAGATAAATTCAAAGATAAAGAAAAAAATATAAATCAAAGAACCAAGAAAATAATTGTTAATTGACACACAACACTATTTCCTCTTGTCAAGGTGTTGAAAAACTAAAGAGATGGATGAATATCATACCTAATTTGGTGAAGGATATATCCTACTAGGGTGAGTCATGGATGGAAAATAAAACCAAAATTTCACAATGAAAAAAGATGTCACTATATGTTGTCAAGCATAATTTTGAGTTCTAAGAAAATAAAAGATAAAGTAAAAGATAAAAATCATGCCCCAATTATCATAACCTCAATATGCAATATAGTATAAGGAAGTATGGTGTCCTTGGGGAAGTATGTCATGGGAACTAAACCAAACATCATCTTTTTACCATAAATAAAAACAAGATACACACAAACAAGAAAGCATTAATTCATGCATAAAAGATAAAATTTTAAGAAAAATAATACTTTTCCATCGATCAAGCTAATATCCAACAATGATTGATTGATGATGATGATTATTGTGAGTGATAACATTATTGATGTGGGAAAGATATATTTGAGATCAAAACAAATATTAGGAATGATATCTCTTGATGATGATGATGATTGGTTCCTTTAACAACCTTTATATTTTTTCAATACCAAGGATGAATATTATGGATTCCTTTAGACATTTATTAGATTGCATGGCTAGATTTGATGCATGGATAGGATTTGGAGGCTATTGTTTGTGTGGATTAGATACTAGGTAGGTGATTCCACTCTTTAAAATATGATCCATAGTGTAGGATTGTATATTTTGTGTCAAGCTCAAATGATTTGATTGCTAAGGAAGAAACTAATTCTAGCACTAAGGGTCAAGGTGTTGGGTGGATAGAAGGATAAGATTATAAATATTCATAATAGATAGACATATGGGATTGAATATGTAAAGGGATATAGGACATGATTTACAAGGTTTATGTTTCATAGTAATTATATGCTCTTATTCTAAGTATATTTTTATGTATGCCACCATTCTTAGACACAATAAATTATTTACAATACATGCTTCAAGATATTTTCCGCTTCTTTATCAAGGTAAAAAGTACAAAAATGAGGATAGGTACAAATGGATGGGATGAGAATGCTAGTATTATATGGACATATAGCGAATGATTGTAAAGGATGAAGGGGATGAGTGGATGGAAGAGACTTACTCCCAAGTGTATGGTACACATAGGCTATAGATTTACACATGATTCACATAAATTGGTTTTCATCATGGCACTTGTTTAAGGAACCATAGGAATGGTTTTCACCATTAAAATATTCTTCACTTTATGTATTTGTTTTAAAGCTTGATTAACAAGCATGAATCTTGAAAATTGATTTTCAATGTAGTGGTTGCCTCGAGCTACCATAAAAATGGTTTTCATCATGGGGCTATTTTTCCTATTTTCATGTTTGTAAATTTTTTGGGTATTTTTTGAAATCAAGTGTCTACTTCTACTTTAAGCTAATAATATTTCCTTTTACATGTTTTCTTCAAGTGTATCATGATGTTATTTCTATGCTCAATGGATTTTGTGTGTGAGCTTTGAAAATTCCTAGGTTTTATTCTCCTAAAATACTGCCAAGGAAACTGGAGTGGGAGGTACATTATGTAAATGTTTGGATGAAAATGGTGTAGTTATGAAGATATGTTAGATAATGGATTGAGATACATAAGAGTTGATTTTTTTAGTAGAAAATATTTTCCAATTGGCTAATAGTTAAAATTGGGGATTCAAATTTTGGATAATAGTGTACAAGTTGTAAGGTGACATGCATCACAACATTTTTTATAAAGTATTATTTTTGTCTTGGTTTTTCTAAAACATTTATTTTATTAAACTTTTAAACTCAAAATTTTACCAAAATATTTGACACCTAATTAGATTATATTCACCTAAATTTATTAAGTTATAATAGAAAATAAAAAAAATTAATGAAATTAAATAATTATTGGTTTTGATTATGATAAATTGGAAGGGCTAGTACCTGTATACAAAGCATCCATAGAGCCAAAAATTTGGTTACTCACAGAAAATGAGGCCACCTAAAAGGAAGAGCAAAACTCACCAGAAGTGAGACAAGAAGAACAAGAAATAATCCATGCTTTTGACTGGAGCATAAAACCAAGGGGCAATGATTAGCTACAAGAAACTAAGGCAGCAACAACCAGGGAACCTGACACCAAAACACCACCCTTACCAACAAATCCAAGATCCGCCTCAATAAGAGCCCATTCCACCTTAATAGGAGTAGAAAAGGAGACAATCGGCAAGGGGATACATTGCTCCAATGTGCCTACAAAGAAAAAATCCACCTCAATAGGAGAACCACACCAAACAGGTATCCAAGGAGAAAAAACACTAGCATAAGGAACAAGAGAAGCTCCCTTTTGAACCTCAAAAATCTAGACAGAAAGTAACAACAAAGAGAAAAAAGAACACCATCAAGAAGATAAAGATAAAAACCCTTCTAAGAAAGAGTACACATAACTCATCTATAAAAAACCCAAACCTAGCCCCTATGAGAGCAAGAGATAAGGAGATGCTAGAGACAACACCCCAAAACTTAATGGTACCCAAAACCACCAAGGTCGGGAAGACAACAATAAAACCCACAACATTGCACATGCAAAAAAAAAGTAGGGGAAGAACACCTCCTCCATAGACAAAAGATCCAAAACCTCCAAGAAAATAGGATAGGAAAATTATTTCACAACTGAGCATAAACCAAAGAACCAACTACCTCTGAAAGAGAGAGCAAAGAACACGGTGAGCACAAGATTCCCAAAGGCACCAAAAACCACCTCACTACAAATGAGAGCCTCCATAAACTACATAACTAGAAAATATAAAGCCACAAACTTCCAACCCTATTTACCACCAGCCAACACCAATAGATGGAATAGCACCAAGAGGGAAACACTCTTCAAATTAGGCCAAGCTGTTGGCAACCCCGAGATCTTCAATAAAGAGACATCCCAAGAAGACAGAGTCTTTGGAATAGAGAAGGACTATAAGAACCCCCTATCCAAATGGAGAGGAGCCACGAGACCCAAAAAGGGGAACCACAACAGTAGTTGCACCCAACTTAGAAATAGAGAGGATAAACCAACAATCCCTCCAAAAACTTCCAAATCCAAGAAAAACTCCTAGAAGCTAATATCATCCTTACAAAATTGGTGAGGGAAACAAAAAAATAGAAAACTCTCTACCTAGAAAGTGTAGAAAATCCAAGACAAACACCAACAGCAGTTGCAAGCAACCTACACCAAGCCAATAAGGTGAACACACTTGCCCACCAATAACTGGTCACCAAGCACAAGAAACCAATGTAGAAAAGTAGAGGATCAAATAGAATGAAGAGGTCAGAGGAAAAAACTGCAACACGCATTCAAAAAAAATCCTCTCAATGAAGCCCCAATCCACACCCTAGGCAGCATCGAAATCCTTAGACATGGTGTCCCCATTGAGACCCTAGCTGACAGAAGATCCTAGAGAAAGAAAAAGGGGCCATCAAATAGTGCCAAAGGAAACACAAATACCCCCATCTCCAATTTCAATGTCATAGACAAAGGGCAAACAAAGGGGGAAAAAGATATTGTAATACCCCTTGTGTTGTTGTTAGGACTTGATACTTTCTATGGTTTTTCTTGACACTTTGAGACTTTGATAGTTACTATTTGTTGGTTAGATTGGTTGACTAGATAGTTTAGACTACTTGATGATTATGCTACTTTATTTGATGACATGGATATTATGATATGACATTATGGTTACATCTAATTGGTGATGTTTTTTAGGGATGCAGTAGTATATTGTGATGCAGTAGACTAGTAATTATTTCATGATGATATGATGTGATCAGTTTAGTTAAAAAATTTAACTTTATACTTGATGTTGTAGCTGTTATTATAGCTTTAGTGAGGGGACAGTGTAGCACCACTCATTCGAGAGTGCCCTACTACGTTGAAATTCCTTCTCACAATGTGATGTATTTGATTATATGTATATATATATATATATATATATATATATTGTACACAACCTTGTTTGTATGTAGGAATTGCAGGAATAAAGTCTTGATTCCACCTACTTTGGCAGGACAGGACAAGCATTAAATTATCCCAATGGGCATGATGTTGAAATAGAGATGACAAGGAAGTCAGCCCGTTCCAAGCCTGTCAATCCATCATGTGTCTAGTGGTATTGTGTGTCTTTGACTTTGGTTATTTATGTATTATATGATAGTTGTCTTTTGTGAGTGTATTTGTGTTATTTATTTAATTTTGGTGTTGTTATGCATTGGGTGGATTAATAGTATGATGTAATTCAAATAATTAAATAATTAAAAATAAATGTTATTGTAATTATTGGAATAGCTTTATTAAAAGTATTAAATTAAAAGCAATGTAATAAATTAAAGATAAATAAATAAAGTGTAAATAATATTATTTTAAAAATTGTCATTTGGATAATTTAATGAAAGTAGCAAGTTGAGAATAATTAAGAGAATAAAATATTTAAATGCAAGAGGAAAAATAGTAAAATAGAAATTAAAATTAAGGATTTGAGTTTGAAAAGGAAAAATCAAGAGAAGAATTAAAATGACCAATGAATGTTCAGATTTTGTTGAAAGTTGATAATGAAATAGAAATTTTCATTTTCATTCTGATTTTTGGGTTTTCTAAAATAGAAGAGGATATCTTTTTATTTAATAGAAAAAAAAGAAGGGCTTTTATGCACGGGAAATTTTAGAGAAGCTGTAAAATACTTTAATCTATAAAACTTTGTTTCTCTTTTCATTCTTTTCTGGGAAGAGCTCTTTTAAATAGAAAAGTAGACTAAGATTTGGATTGAAGAAATTTGTGGAGAAGTTTTGTAGAAGGAAAGGGAGATTTTCAAAAAGCTTGGTGGGAATCAAAAGAAGGCTTTGTCAACTTCTTGGCAAGTGTAGGACTCCAGGTTCCCTTTTTATTTTATTGATCTTCCAACTGCTTATTAAATTTGTAATGGCAAACATGTTTTGTGAAAGAGAATCATTTGGGGGTTTTAGAATAAATATGTTCATATCAATTTATTGGGTAACAAATAAAGGAAAAGAAATTATTGTTTGGAGACTTTGGAAATATTTTGTATGTTTGTAATTTTTGTTTATGAGAAATTGAATTCCTCTCTAAAATAAATGGATATACATACTCATTTATATTGGGCCAAACTTGTGTGGTTTTCGGCATTGATATTCATGTTGTGGGGAGGGTTGGCCTCAGTCGTACCCCACTCCCTAGTAGTATTCTTTGTTTGGTTGCGTTGCAATCAAGGGACTGCCACAATAATCCTTTGAACTGTTGTGCCGAGTCCTTTGTACTGAGCATGCTATGTATGGGGTAAAAACCTTGTTTATTTCTTTTAACATATATATATGTGTGTGTGTGTGTGTATAAATATATATGTATATATATATATACACATAGGCATATAAATACCTCAATCAGCCCAAAAAAATTTAACTGAGGAAAGATAAATAGAAAATATATATATATATATAATATTATATATTTATATATATATATACATACATATATATTATATATATATAAATATCTAATATTACATTCATATATATATATATATATTATATATATATATATATATATATATATCTAATATTATATATATATAGATATGTTGCTTTCTTTAGATTTTGAAATTACTTATATGATTGTAATTTATTAATGAAAAAGGAAAATTTATATAGTAGAATTATTAACAACATTTTATTATAGAAAATGGAGATTAGTCATAATGATTAGTTGTAAATGAGATAAAATGAATTGTTGTATTTAGGGGTTTGTTTCATAATAAAAAATGTGTGGAAATTATTATGTTAACTTGTATTTTGGATTCTTGTAAATTTGATTTGGCTTCTTTATTATTGTTGTGTTATTGTTTTGGCTTTAACCCATGTGGGAACTCAGTATGCCTTAGAAACCCGCTTAGGGATGTTGTGAACTTTAGTCTTCTAGAGGCTTGAGATGAGTGTTAGTTGATGTTTTATCTTCCATCTTCCCAAATTGTGGCAAGTTGTTTAGACATCATTGTTTTGAAAGGGTTGTACTAGATTTTATTGAGAATTTGGTTATGTGCTTTTGGCAAGATGGGTAATGCCTCGTATGTATCTAGTTGAGATTTGATTTTTGTTCCATGTTGGTACAACCCTTGGTTTTGGTTATGTTTTGGGTCTCTAGGGAGAGTGGCTCTTCGTGGGGTTCGGTGCCTCAAATAATTTAGGGGGATGGGTAGTAATAACATTAATAAGATAATTATGGATACCTTGTCTATCCATTAGGGCTTTCACGGACTAATGGTGGGCTGAGAAGGCCATGGTTGGAAAGTTCGTTACCTCATCCTCATGAGAGGTTAACGGCTCTGCATGAGTCACCCTATGGGGCCAACATCTTGGGAAGGAGGAAGAGCCAAGATAACCATAGATGGGGGTTGACACCTCAAGCGGCCAAGAGAAGTCGGCACCTAGAGGAAGGGCCAGGATAACCCATGTAGGACTATGCGATGACACTCTCCCCTAGGACCCCTTATGATTTGTTATCTTTGCAGCCTACAAAAGCAATTTATTGATGTGAAAAATTAATTAAAAAATTTAGGGGGATGGGTAGTAATAACATTAATAAGATAATTATGGATACCTCATCTATCCATTAGGGCTTTCACAAACTAATGGTGGGCTAAGAAGGCCATGGTTGGAAAGTTCGTTAGATTAAAAAGTGAAAACTTAATTAAATAATTTAGGGGGATGGGTAGTAATAACATTAATAGGATAATTATGGATACCTCATCTATCCATTAGGGCTTTCACAAACTAATGGTGGGCTGAGAAGGCCATGGTTGGAAAGTTCGTTACCTCATCCTCATGAGAGGTTAACGACTCTACATGAGTCACCCTATGGGGCCAACATCTCAGGAAGGAGGAAGAGCCAGGATAACCATAGATGGGGGTCGACACCTCAAGCAGCCAAGAGAAGTCGGCACCTGGAGGAAGGGCCAGGATAACCCATGTAGGACTATGCGATGACACTCTCCCCTAGGACCCCTTATGATTTTTTATCTTTGCATCCTATGGAAGCAATTTATTGATGTGATGTTATAAGATTTATTGTTGCTATGTTTTGGAAGCGATCTCTTGATGTTATGTATATGATCTAATGTTTCTTTGTTATGGAAGTGGTTTATAGTTGTTTCCTTTTGATTTATTGATGATGTGTTTAAAGGTTTTGTGTTGTTGTGGTTGGTTTCTTGGATGTTGTTTTTTTATGATCTATGTACTCTCATGTTATTGTTATTGGAGTTATTGTTATTAAAGTCTAGTCTTGTTAGCATCCTTGGTTGAGGTTACTTCCTTGCCATCTCTGAGCATAGGGGGTGGGTTTTTCTAATACCCACATGGTCGGGTGGAATGTGCTCCGCACCCCGTTGGGTTCCCCATCAGTGTTCGTTTTGTACAATATCATCTAGCTAGAGCTTGAGCTAGAGTTTTCTTATAGTCAAATGTTCATAATGTATTTCAAATATTTTTTTGTATTGATGTAGCTTCCCCACATGTATGGGAAATTATGATGCAACTCATGTATATGAACCATGTAATGTACTAAAAGCTGATGAATCGTAAATGCACCTTTGTAATCATTTATGACTTATGAGATTGAATATGGTTTTGCAACATATGATGTGTTTATATTTAAGCATATGTATGTATGGATGTTTAGTGGAGTTAATCTTGTTCATTACGGTTATCTCTTGCAAATGATCTAATGTAATGACCTTGATGGAGGTAAAAGTTAGTTAAGTTATTTGGCTTTATGTTTATCTTTCGTTATGGGTTAGATTTAAGCGATGTAACATCACGTGCCCCAAAGGACTTAGGTGTTTGAAAGTGTATCATGCAATGTAATAATGTATACATTTGGTATGATGTATGACTACTTAATATGCTTACTTGGTATTTTCTTAAAAAAATAAAGTTTTATGTGTCAATAGTGTCCTTTGGGGTTTGCACGATGGGTGTTACAACTTGGTATCATTTGAGCGAGGTTCACACACTGGGAATTATGAGCCCATTATGGAATCTTGCATTTAGACATCCTACATTTAGGTTTTCACCCTACTGCCAATCTTGTCTGTGTCGGGTTAATGATGCAAAAAACTGGCAGAAAGGATAGGACCCTCAATGTAGTGTGTAATCCACCAATATCCTACCTACTGGGGATGCATTAGAGCCCTTGTGTTGTTGTGTGATGTAAGTTTGCATGTGGATATGTTGAATTTATGATTAAGTTGGTATTTTGTGTCTCTTTTTCCATTATTGTGACCCTTTCCCCTTGGTGATGTGTGTAGGATGGCTGGAGGTCAAGGGTGAGGCCGTGGTAGAAGACAAGATGGAAGTCGAAGGACTAACTGCCAAGGTGCCTCACCGCAGTATCCGCACAACACCGTACACGAAGAAGGTCTTGGAACCCAAATAAACCCAGAGCACCCAGGCACAGAGAAAGTGCATGTAGGTGAACCGCTAGAAGAAATCTCTAATGATGAAACCCTGGCACACACTCTAGTCTAGATCAAGATAGAAGAAAGCAGAAAAACTATTGAATCTAAACTTGTTACTAGGACCAAGAAGCCATCAGCAGTTTGAGACTGTTCATTGGGGTGTGGACCCCATGCCCCCAAGCTAACAAAAGAGGAGGTAGAATTCCTACGAGCACATCGCCCCTCCTCTAAAATGGCCATGAGGGACTTAGATGAGGACCCGAAAGAGTGTCCTCTGGGGGATCACGAGTAGGCACCTTTGTTTTATGAACCCTTTTTAATAATGTACTTGATACTATAAGTTTTTGTTGGTGCAAGTGCACCCTTTTGTTCGAATTGGTTGACAGTATGAATAACTAGTATGTGTGATACTCTATTATAATAATTGTGTTATGAATTAAAGAGTGGTGTTTTCTTGAAAGTTCTGGTGTGGAATCTTGGCCTTCTGGTTGTAAATGTGTAGGAACTTGTGTTGAAAAGTGAATAAAGTAAATTTTTTGGTGTGTAAATGGAGAAGTTAAACAAATATATATATATACTTGTGTGAATAATCATGCTAGGATTTTATAGTATTTTGAGGTAAAGATGAAGTTTGAACTATTGACACTAATGTGTTATGTCCTATCATAATTGGTGATTTTCTAATAGTTGGCTTTTTCATTCATTTAACCATTTTATGCAATAGGAATTTTCTCTTTCTATTTGTGGTTGCTAACAATTGATTACTTGTTTTACTGCTTGATGTTCAATGCTGAACTTTGTACTCCATTATAGAATTTGATACTTTAGTCTTATTGCCATTGGTATTTGTTTGAAAGTTTCTAAGCTTCGATGCGTCTTTCTTTCCTTGTTTTTCTGGCTCACTACTAATAGTTTGAAGATCATTATATGTTAGTTTGGAATCAATAGTAAACCCTTCAACTTACTATGAAGACTCCATCTTGGTAGTATGGTTGGATTCAAGAACGTAAACTGAGCTTGGCATTCAATTTTGGTTTCCTATTCTTTGTGTTATAACTATGATACTTTACATCATTATTTGATTTCAGTAAGCATATCATGGTCCTTATTGTATCTTAAATTTGATGCCCCTTATTACTCATCATGTCGATAACCTTCACTATTTGCACCCTTTCTTTTCTACTGCTTAGTCACAATTTGTCAGAGTTCTCAATTTCTACCTTGATGCATGTATGGGTGCCTGAGTATCGGTAGCTGCTAATCTGTCAAGATTACATCTTTCTTCTTTATGCTTGATGGAGGTCAAATTATCTCACACAACCATGGATGAAATCCCTTGCAGGTTTACACTAGTTTAGTGCGTTTGTTGGAAATTTTGGAGCCCTATTTGTCAAACCATTGTGGTAAATCCTTCAAAGAATAGCATACCATGAGATTTCCAACATACCATGTTAAACGTCGCTAGATCTAAGTAGCCTATCCTCTTTTGGTTTTGTTGGTGATACTTAGCCTACGATAGTATATGATCCTTAGCCACCATCAGTTTATGGACACATGATGACAATCATATATGTAATGCACTAAGCGAGTTCTACTGTGTGCAGAAGGCACTGCCCTTAACCATTAACCTTAAATTTTCTCATTGATAGGTTTTCGCATTGTGGTCTCCTTGTGCTAATAATTCTTACATAGCAATCTTTGAGTTATCTTTGCAAATTCACTGGTGTTGGAAATTTGATTTGGAGGGCATGTTTGCAATTCGATGGTGTTAGTTAGGTGAAGATTGATAGCTCAACCCATGAACTAGAACTACATTTGCTATAATTGGTATTCGACAGAGTAATACTTTGGTCTGAAAATTCGATTCAAACACTTATACTTGGAGATAGTTGGAATTTCTTTATGGTTGGAAATTAATTTCTCTCTGCTTGGTTTTCCATTGTACTCGATCATTGTTAAATCTTCTATATGTAACACATGTGACTTTCCATCATATTGAAATTTTCAATTTATGATGCATTGGATTATAGTTGCATTTGTGTCTATGTTCTCTTCTTTTCCCTGGACTTGCACTGATGACTGCAAGGAATGCATTCGAGTTGATCTGGTTTTAATTTTTATTTTTTTGTTGCAGTCCATAATCAGTAATGGTTATTCTATTTTTATGTGAAATTATCCCTTCCTATGTTTGAGGCGTTTTTATCACAGCTTCTTGCTTGTATTCACTTGTTTTCCTTTAAGGGAGTTTGTTTTCTTGTGAGGACAGTGTTGCTTGTATGGTAGTTATCCTCCTCGGTATTGTGTTCTCTCCTTTTTGTTGTAATGTGTGAGAAAAGATGTATACCATGTTGAATTATTGCATCAAGTAATATTTTGAATTTGATATGCTAGTTTATATATATACATATATGTGTGTTGTCTCTGTATGAAATGGTATAATGAGTTAGAAATTGTAATTTGCTAAAGTATAGTTTTGCATATTATTTGTTGTGGTAATAGTAATTGTATGATTAAGATTTATGTAGAAATAAATGACTTAGATTGTCTCTATTAATCAACACATGAGGTATTCCATTATGATTGTTTTTGGGTTGCGTAGCTTTATAATTTGATAGTTCATAATTTCCATTTAGTGATAAACTCTCTTTCATAGTCATAGATTCAAGTTGTGTGGTTGTCGGGTTAATGATTAAATTTATTTTATAATGGGTAGTGAGAGCAAGGGAAATGGATTATAATATGCTTTTCATGTGTAGATATATTTTGGTTATACTAATAATATTACTATGGTATAGGTTGTAGTTTATGAATAAATAGAATGATTTATTTGATAAGGGGAAACAAGTAGGAAAGAATTAAATTAAAAAGTTGTTCTTACCCTAATAATTAATCGGTCAGGTAAATGAGTTAATTAGATTGTCCCTTGTTACTAACAATATCATAATGGTATCATAGTAAAGCAGTCACAATTACGTAAGTATCATGGTTGAGACCCGTGTGAGATATAGTGACTAGTTTTGTAGAGGTCTTGAGTAGCCTAAAAGACAAGTGTTGAGACTTCAACAACATGGGAGTATGCCTCCTGTATTAGAGAGAATCTTATTTGTATTTGTTCACTACCTTCCAAGAGTAAGCCGAATTCTAGGGGGGGATGTAATACCCATCGTGTTGCTATTAGGACTTGATACTTTCTATGGTTTTTCTTGACACTTTGAGACTTTCATAGTTACTATTTGTTGGTTGGATTGGTTGACTGGATAGTTTAGACTACTTGATGATTATGCTACTTTATTTGATGACATGGATATTATGATATGACATTATGGTTACATCTGATTGGTGATGTTTTATATGGATGTAGTAGTATATTGTGATGCAGTAGACTAGTAATTATTTCATGATGATATGATGTGATCATTTTAGTTTAACAATGTTACTTTATACTTGATGTTGTAGTTGTTATTATAGCTATGGTGAGGGGACAGTGTAGCACCACTCGTTTGAGAGTGCCCTACTACATTGTGATTCCTTCTCACGATGTGATGTCTTTGATTATATGTATATATACATTGTACACAACCTTGTATGTAGGAATTGCAGGAATAAAGTCTCGATTCCACCTACTTTGGCAAGACAAGATGAGCATTAAATTATCCCAATGGGCATGATGTTGAAATAGAGATGACAAGGAAGTCACCCCATCCCAAGCCTATCAAACCATCATGTGTCTAGTGGTATTGTGCGTCTTTGACTTTGGTTATTTATGTATTATATGATAGTTGTCTTTTGTGAGCATATTTGTGTTATTTATTTAATGTTGGTGTTGTTATGCATTGGGTGGATTAATAGTATGATGTAATTAAAATAATTAAATAATTAAAAATAAATTTTATTGTAATTATTGGAATAGATTTATTAAAAGTATTAAATTAAAAGCTATGTAATAAATTAAAGATAAATAAATAAATAGTGTAAATAATATTATTTTAAAATTGTCATTTGGATAATTTAATGAAAGTAGCAAGTTGAGAATAATTAAGAGAATAAAATATTTAAAGGTTTTTAAATGTGAGAGGATTCAAATTAGTAAAATAGAAATTAAAATTAAGGATTTCAGTTTGAAAAGGAAAAATCAAGAGAAGAATTAAAAGGACCAATGAATGTTCAGATTTTGTTGAAAGCTGGTGATGAAATAGAAAATTTCCTTTTCATTATGATTTTTGGGTTCTCGAAAATAGAAGAGGATATCTTTTTATTTAATAGAAAAAAAAAAGTTTTATGCACAGGAAATTTTACAGAAGTTGTAAAATACTTTACTCTATAAAAGTTTGTTTCTCTTTTCATTCTTTTCTAGGAAGAGCTCTTTTAAATAGAAAAGCAGACTAAGATTTGGATTGAAGAAATTTGTGTAGAAGTTTTGTAGAAGGAAATGGAGATTTTTGAAAAGCTTGGTGGGAATCAAAACAAGGCTTCGCCAACTTCTCGGCAAGCGCAGGACTCTAGGTTCCCTTTTTATTTTATTGATCTTTCAACTGCTTATTAAATTTGTAATGGTAAACATGTTGTTTTGTGAAAGAAAGTCATTTGGGGGTTTTAGAATAAATATGTTCATATCAATTTACTGGGTAACAGATAAAGGAAAAGAAATTATTGTTTGGAGCCTCTGGAAATATTATGTATGTTTGTAATTTTTGTTTATGATAAATTGAATTCCTCTCTGAAATAAATGGATATACATACTCATATATATGTGTATATATATATATATATGTATGTATGTATGTATATATATATGTATGTATATATATATAAATATCTAATATTATATATATATATGAAATATATATATAGATATGTTGCTTTTTTGTGATTTTGAAATTACCTATATGACTGTAATTTATTAATGAAAAAGGGAAAATTATATAGTAGAATTATTAACAACATTTTATTATAGAAAATGGAGATTAGTCATAATGATTAGTTGTAAATGAGATAAAATGAATTGTT
>VDFB02086081.1:383331863-383480005 GCA_007258455.2 Sequoia sempervirens | reverse complement strand
TGAAATAGATTCAAACAAACACAATTCCTAATATTTAGGAGGAATGTGGAAGATATTTCCATGTTGGAGAGAAATAGTTTTCAAATTTGAATTAGAGGAATAATCCATGGGAATATTCTTTTGCAAGTGGGAGAAATTGGAGAGATTAAAGAAATTGGCCAATTAAATAATTAGAATATGATTTAATTATGCAAGGTGGGAAAATTTAGAAATTTAATTAAACAATTAGCTCATTTAATTATTGGTTACATTAGGGTCATATTATAATTTTTTAATCACTACCATTAAGAATTTTTTTATAATCTAGTGGCTAGGGTTGTATTTCATAGGTTAAAATCTACCCATGAATCTCCAATGCCCATTAAACCCATAATTTTATTTGTGTCCTTCGAGATTTATAATCTAATGGTTGGGTTAAATTTCATGGACCGAAATGTACCCACAGAGCTCTAATGCCCATGTGGCCCAAATGTAATGGGTCAAAATGTATCCATAGAGCTACAATGTGTATGGGACCCAAAATTGGATTTGGGCCTTATGGACATTAGAGCTTTGTAGGTATATTTTGGACCATGAAATAGAACCCAAATTGTTAGATTTTAAATTAATTTAGGCTTAATTTAAAATATTCAATGTTTGATTTAAAATATTAAGGAATTATAGACATTAGCACTACACCTTAAACTAGTCAATCACTTCTTCGCTCATGCCCTTTCTTTTCTATAAGATTTTTTTAAAGAAAGTATTTTCCGTGGTAATTAATGAAAATATCCTATTTTTCATCAATATTAACCAATATTTTCTATAAATTTCTAATGATTTTTTAAAAACTTCCAATAATATTAAAAAATTTGAAAATGAAATATTTTCCAATAAAAATTAATATTTTATTCTAAAAGAATGAAAGATTCACTAGAATTTTATATATTTTTTCAAGTGGGGTTTCTTAAAGTTATCACTAGGTAGATGTAAGACCTCTCCCTTTATATCAGGGTTATGACCCCTTTTCATTCTGAACATATGCTACTCTGCTATGTGGATTAAGAGTGCACCAAATGGGATGATGCAACATCTAGTGGTGTTTGAGTGCTACTGTACTTGTAGTCATTTTGTTCTAAGAGTAAATTAGATAAATCTTCATGTGAATACTTTTATTAAGATATGTGACTGAATCTACATTGATAGTGTCATTGATATTTAAATAACACAACAATCTTGGCTATAACAACATGAATAATACACAAATAAACCGCCACTTGTAGTTAATATAACTTTAAGCATTGATCACCCAATAATTTAGCCACTTGATCAATTCCTTATGAGGCAAACTAAGGATCTTTTAGTAGCTAGTAAAAGTACCCTAAATGAATTATGCTTAATACAATTTAGTTATTTGTGAGATGTAGAGTATAAGTAAGTAATGGTTCTTTAGTGATGTCATTTGGATAGTTACCATTGTGAACTAATTGTGATCTACGCTATTATATTGTTATTTAATATTTATAAGTTTGTTGTAGCTTGAATTATCATAAGAGATTATTATTTTGGTGTAATTGTTAATTTTATTTTATATAGTAGCAATGTGAGAAATCATTATATATAGTGAGTTAAGAAATTAATAGAATATAATAAGGGTAATATTATTGTCACTATGCTATTTAATCATAATAAAGATTGAGACAAAATTATACTAAATGGTTAGTATAATTTGGATATAAGTTCAAAATTACTATTCTAAAAGTAATATTTCTTAATAAACTAGGAAGCTACTCTTGTTAACTCAAAATGATAGTTGTTATATAAGGATTAAATATTTTGCATATATATATATATATATATATATATTATGTTCATGTTAATTGCTACCCACTTGATTTCATGATTGTAACAATAGTGTTTTGCAAGACGTTACTATAATAAAAATTAGTATAATTATTACAACATTATAGTAACTATGTTCTTGATTTTATTCATTAAAGTATTCAAGTATGCATGATATGTTAAGATTAGGAGTTGTGTCTAGTTGATGGATAATTAACTTAAACACTTAACAATCATCCTCCATGATGGATTGGGAGATGAATTAAATGCTTGAAATTAAATTCAAGTCAATATTTATATTTTTTTTTTAATCATTCTGAATTTAGGAAATTGAATTCTAGCTTGTCATAATATATTCTCCATTGTGCACTCATATCTAAGATTAAAGAATAAAATTCTGGGCAGATTAAGTTGTCAACATGGGTGCTTTTAGTACTCATAGCCCCCACCTATGTGATGGGTGCAAACCACGCATATGAGACTACATCCTTTAGCTGTCCCACTAAAATGCTTAATACGTGATGGGAGGTGGATTCATTATGGTAAGTGGGTGGTTGCAGAATTAATTTCCATCCCCTCCTCCTGACGCCTATCTGCAGTTCATTGAACCTGCGCCATTTATGAGGTATGAGGAGGATTTCAATATCACGAACAACAATATCTGGGTGGGGATGGTGTTCAATGAAGTGAGAGTTATGGTAAACGTAAAGGGGGTTGGGGGTGGACACACCGCAAGATGGGAAAAAAAAGGAGTGGATCCCATGTCGCAGAATAAAAATCTGACCAACACCCTGTATAGAACTTGGGAGGGTTTTATGATAAGGAGAGCTTCAAGAGCCACAAACCTCTGCTCAAGTCATGAACCTCGGGTCATCTCACCTATTATGCAGTAATCACACCTCAAATCTACTGCAATTTGAGTTTCCACCATTTTCAAGTAAGCTTTGTATCCTATAAATAATTTGTTTCCCATTCCTATAAATTGCACTCATGAATGCAATTCAATTGATACCCAGGCCATTCTATAATCTTTAGCCAAGGCTTGATCTTCCTTAAATATCTCAAAATTGTAGGTACTTGTTTGCTTTCAACATTTGCAATATTTTACATTTGTTGTAACAAGAGTGCAACCTCACTCTCAACACCCACATTAGAGGGAGAAACGATGTTACCCAACTTCTCATTGAGAAATACGGATTAACAAAGGAAAGCATAGGAGTCCTAAAGTTTTTCTTCTAGACCCTGATAAAAAAATTAAGGTCAAGCTTAACTTCCTTAAGACTTTCTTGAAGCAAAAGGATTTGATCAAACTCATATCTATGAATCCAAGGCTTTTAACTATAGTATTGAGATTAGGCTCACCTTTAATTTCATTTCTGCAAACACTTGATTGCCTCCTCCATGGGGCTGCTATGTTGCCATTTCATTTTTTCATTTTTTTGTAAAGAAGGTTTTAGCTTACTTCTAAATTTTAATTAGACAAATGGGGCTCACGCCTTGCTTCATTCCCTTGAATTTAACTCTTTTTTTGACTTGCACCTAGAACAACATTTATAAAACTTCTAGCAATTAAAGAGTTCCTGAAAAGTTGTTGCTTGGTATTTATTCTGATTTAGAACCAGCACATAGGACATGGAAAATTTAGTTAATCGATAGAACCTATATTTTCGTTTATTTAAATAAACTGTATTTTTTTTCGGCTAACACCAAGGCTTAAGAAGTACTAATATGTTGTGGGAGAAAAGAATAAGTAGTTGAGCATTACTTGTATGTACAAGATAGAACTAGATATGTATTCCGCTTTTTTTAACAAGTCCATATATTATAGGATGTTTGAAATGGAGCGTGTTGGTTTCAATTAATTGTTGTCCAGGGTTAGGATTTAAATCATTATATCTTCATTTACATTAAGCTATATTTGTGCTGAAATGAAGGCAGATCTAATGCCTACTTAATCCTTGTTTGGGCGTTGAATTCTATTAATAAGACTCTTCTATTATGAAAATACATGATCACTGGGAATGAACACACTCACCTATTAATGTCCAAACTCATCTTTTAATAAGTTATTCTGCTGGGCTATTATAGGTACCAAAAATGCTAGTAAAATAATTATTGCTGACACAAACTTCTAACATTGGTATTAAGAGATATGTTTTTTTATAAATATTATTGTGATACCTTAATCTGAATACTGTAGTGGGCAAGAGTATTGCCTAATTTAACTTTGGTAAGACTATGTCAATAAAGAATACCTTCCATTGAATATTATACTTAAAAATAAAAATAAATAAAAAAATTAAGGCAAGTAGATTAAGCTGAGGATAGCATATACTCTATTTTCTCAGATAGCTCAATTTAATCATGGATTGCATCTCATATAACAGAATGTATTTTATTTGATTCTTTATCTACTATGACTTATTTATTATCAAATATAAACTGATATTCTCTCATATCAAAAACAAAATAAAGATTCAAGTATGTTCAGTTCACAACTGTTAAGGTGCTAAATTTAACCAACTGTCAAGTTGCTGAATTTAACCAACTATTTAAGGTGCCCAATCTAATTTATCTATTAAGAAACTTCAAGATTTCTCTTTCAGCATTTAGGCATCCCACTTGCATATCTATGCATGCATATACACAATAATTATACAAATGCATGTGCATTACATTATTTTGCTTATGTTGAACTGTGTGTGTTGTTGTTTAAATGACAAGGCTGATTGCAGAAAAAACTGCTCTCATTTCTTTATGATCGCAAAAAAATCCTTTCTAGGTTTTACTCTTCTACTCTCTAGCTTTGCAGAACATTTTAAAGTTTCAAATTTCATTAAGAAATGCGAATTCTATGATTGCTTTAAGACAACTCTGTCTTGTTGAAGAACTATTCACTTACATTGAATTTTTTTACCTCATTTATTATATTCTTGAGGTGATTTTAATACAATAATAATGTGTGATAGATCCGCAAATAGCAATTGCGTGTATGTAAATATATATATAGAAAGAGAAAGCTCCATATAATTAGACTTATTGTTGTACATTGATGAGAGAAAACAATCACTAGTATCATTTATTATGATTAATATAAATCTATAATGACATTGGTAAATGATTCGTTTTGTTAGTTGTATACCTCATTTTATGAGCATAATAAATTATTTAAAGTTAGTAAAAGTTGTTAACAAAGATCTTATTATTATTAATCATTGATTTGCAATGGAAATCGATAATAATTTGATTATAGTATGTATTTTAATTAAAAAGATATGATAGATTATAATATGATGCCATTGTTTTCTTATTGTTATGTCATTATCAATCTATTTTCATAAATAAATTGATGCAGGGTTATCCACTAGAACGTTCATGATATATGCATGCTTATCTAGAATACATTATCTCTTGTGATTGACATAAAATGAAAATAGTGAGAATATTATATGTTTTCGAATGGGAATATAGTTCAAGAAATCTAATACTAAATATGAGACGATGAGCCACACTTACAACATTAGTAAATATAACATGACACGGATATATATAGGTTTTAAGATTTTCGTGTGAGCACTACTATTCTTTTGTTCTCCTTTTATTTTTGTCAATTATAAGGGTTGAATATTGAGCTTGGGAGTAGATGACGGTTGTGTGTGTGTCATCTAGTTATTTTAGAAAAAAATTTGACAAATATTGTGTGGGTCTAGTCATGATCGTTGACCTTGAACTATTATTACAGTGTGGAGAGGTGTTAGTGGGTTGTGATGGAAGTTATTGTCAAGCCATCTTTGTAGCCTAATGATTATATTCCTTGTTATCCAACCATGTGGGAGATGGTTAAAGTCTAGTTGTCGAACTACAGTTCCTCTGTGAATTATATACGTAGGCAAGGCCGTCAGAGACAAGCCCCCGAAGAATTAGGTCTAGCCCCTAGGGTTTGTGCTATTTTCATTACTTTGAGTTGTTAATGATATAATGTATTTGCTTAGCTTATAACTTGATTGTGCCTTCAGTTTACGAATGTGTTGGTTGAATTATTAAAGTCTGTCTTGATGATTTAATTTTCATGTCTCCATTTGAAGACCCTCCTAGGATTGCATAAGAAATTTAGTTTTATAATTAAATATATTAATCTTTAATTGGTCAAATGTTGCATGCTTCCATGTAGTGCCTTCTTGGGTAGCAGCCTTTTGTGACATTTGCAAGCGTTCTTGAACGAAATTTGATAGTTGTGTTTTGTCCTTAACTTTATTTTGAGTGTTAAATTTAGGACATTACAGTAAGAAGGGGTGGATGAAAGGAATGGAATGTGCAAACATGTGTAAATATCCTTGGACCAATATGAGGTAGTGCCAACAAGTTCAAACACCATGTTGGGTTTGGACATGGATTCTTTTAATATTAGATGTGATGGTAGTTTTTGGGTTTTGTAATTTTGAGCTTTATTTCCCTAAGAGATTATAAACTTTTACACTTATAGATTAGGGGATTTAGGATTTTAGAATGAGTATCCAAATTTCCAAATTTTGGGACCCAAATAAGTTTTGTGGCCCCCTTCTTATTAGATATTTTCTTGAATACTTGGATTTTTTGGATTTAAAATTTCCATATTTTTTGCTCTAATTGTATTGTATTGTAAGCTTTTGGGCTTTGTGGGATGTTAACTACTATATTTTGACTTTAGATTCACGAAATTTTTTCTTTGAGGTGCTTTGATTTTCAAGATTGAATTTTGGGTCCCATATAATTTTAAGTTTAGGATTTTTGGTTATCAGGATTGAGGGTTCTTATATTTTGGATCATAAAATTAGGTGTATGGGAAATTTTCTTCCATGTAGAATTTTGGCCTTTGACCTTTGAAATTCTTAGGATTGAGATGATTTTAGTGTAGGAATTTTAGTCCTTTTGATATATGATCCATGATTACTAAGGGATATATGATATTGAAGTATTATAGAGGGAGTAATAGATTCATCATTATAGAGTAGGTAACATGGTGTGTGATTTTATTGATCTAAGGTAATGAACAAAGGACATGGATGGTTAATGTAATAACCCATCTGAAATTATTACTTAATTAATATTATTGTAAATGACACATGAATATACTCCAAATTAAAAAGACATATCTAGTGGCTAAAGTCAATCATAGCTACACATGTCCATTTAAAATGAGTCAAAGATTCATATATTCACTTCAACAGTGAAATTACAATATAAGGTTTGACTTGGCTCCTAAGGCCACAAAGTCATTAAATTGTACTCTTTTCATCAAATACATGAATGTATTATATCAAATTACATCTTAGACTAAAATATTTTTATGAACAACTAAGGTTCTCCTTTGAAGCTCGCCTCCACTGGTGGACAAGAACATGGTTGAAGTGCTTTATCGCCCAACCATGAAGCTCATGCTTCCCCGATATTCTTTTGACTTAAAGAATTCTCGACCCAGCACAGAAAGTTTAGCAAGGGAACAATTTGCAAGGTGGAATCTGCTGCGTGCCCATACATCAACATGAAATTTATATCTACAAGTTAGAAAAAAAAATGTAATATATATGCAAGGAATGGCAGAGAGTGAAATCATAGAGTTCATACATACATAATGAAATATATTGGTTGGCCAAGCATGATAAAAGTGTTGCGACAATAGTAAACAATAGGTTCTAGTAAAACAAACCTATATACCCTTTGAACTCCATTTTTGCACCTATCTCGAAAGGTAACTTTCTACTAAACATCACATAACAACAATCTACCCTCTAGTAGTATCTACCCTGAGGTGCTCTAGTCAACTAAGGTATCACTATTCCATTTAGAATATTCTTTCACTCATGTTTCCAAAAGAAGAATCAAATTCTAATTCACTCTTTAAACAAAAAGAAGATATTGTGAATCAATAGAGTAATTCAATCAATCAGTCATATCATTCTTATGACTATTATATGTTTTCTTCATAAGCATTTTTCATTTTAAAATGAACTAAGAACAAAAGAAGGTATGTCACAAGTATGTGTATGTATATACACAAAGTCTATGTGTATACACATATATGTGCCTACTTAAGTTTTAGATTTGTCCATACATTTTGAAATAAAAAATTTAAATCAGATTGCAATCATAAAATAGTATTCCATTTAATGTTTCTTGTCAAAAATGAAGAATCAAAACAAACTGTCTATGTTAATAGTTTCACACATACTATTATATCATCCTCACAACTATGACATTCTAACATAACTATTTACATATGAACATTCATTGTTTAAATAGAACAAGTATTGTTTCCTACTAAATAGTTATAAGACAAGTTGTTTACATATGAACATTCATTGTGTCCTATTAAACAGTTATAAGACAAGTTTTTTACATATGAACATTCATTGTTTAAATAGAACAAGTACTTTTTCCTACTAAACAGTTATAAGACAAGTTGTTTCAACTACAAAGATAACTTTAATCTGCAAAACAGTGTTGTTTTCAAAAGATTATTCACTATTTACATCATAGCAATACTATTTTAGACTAAACAGTTACATTCAATGAAAAAAATATCATTTTACCAACAAAACATACTTTGTTTGCAATTTCTTATTGTTATTCCAAGCTGTTTTGATGCTATGTGGC
Source organism: Sequoia sempervirens (assembly GCA_007258455.2). Taxonomy (NCBI): domain Eukaryota; kingdom Viridiplantae; phylum Streptophyta; class Pinopsida; order Cupressales; family Cupressaceae; genus Sequoia; species Sequoia sempervirens. The sequence goes on along the minus strand of VDFB02086081.1, from coordinate 383,471,551 downwards.
AACTTTACATTTAATTGTTCACTATTTTTAATACAAAACAAGTTGTTCCACAATGAACTGAAAAATAAATAATGTTGTTTTGCTAGTAACAATACTATCTACAACTTCTCTTTTGTCAACTTTCAAGCAAGCCAAAAGATTTCTCTAGCAATCAAATAGCCCTATTTATACATAAAATAGAATATCTAATATTCAAATCTTGACAAATTTCATCTTTGAAATTCACTGTGCAACTTAATAATTTAAAGAATCTAAGTTGGTCATGCTTGTCAAGGTAAAACTTAAACAAGTATTTTAGTCAATAACAAGACATGGAAGTTTTGAGTTCTAGCAGAACTCATGTCTTTTGATTTTTTTTAAAAACATTCATAGATCACTCTAAATCAACCATTCATATTGGTCTAGTGCTTTTCTTCAATAACATGTATACAATCGACCTTAAAGACATGTTGGTCTCACCTCTAAAATCGACATGCAAGAATCTTAGATATAAGGAAAACTGCCCTTCAATCTTATAGATCGAATCTCTATTGGGTTTATTAAATTTTAACCCAAATTTCACCACCTTTCCCTCTGGAATGAGGTGGCATATTAGTACAAAGAATATAGTTTGAGCATTTGTTTTTGTTTCATCATATTGGCATAGCCAATATGAAGAATATGAAACATATTAAATGAATATACCACAAAGTTAATACCCTTTATGGGGATCAATGGTTGATCCACAATTTTCAAATCATCATAAGAAATAAGAGAATCAAAATAGAGACTTCGATTAACCATTAAATGGCTAGCGCAAGGTGTGTGCTTAAGAACAGTCATAATTTTAATAACTCTAAGGCTCAGCCTAGCCATGTAAGCTAGTCGCATGGCTTCAAAATGAAATACATACAGTATCGGTTGCAGGGTAGGTGTCCCAAAGCTAGGGTCGATGCCACTTAACTTGGCTTAAGGTCATGGTCTCAACAAGAATACATTTTACAATGAAAAGATGCAGTCGACTAAATGGTAAAATCCATCATTCATACAATGAATAAAATCTATTAAAGAAAAATTGAATTTTCTTACTATGTAATTAGTTTACCTGATAAATCAAGCTTTGTGGGAGTTTGTTTTATTTATTTTTACCTAGCCCATGAGCTCTCTTTCTTCTTTTTCCTTTGATTCCACCTCTTTCTTCGCCCCTAAGTGTTGTGTGTTCAAGGATGGAAACAACATGGTTCTTATTGCATGCCACTGGCAAAGGAATTATCGCCTTACCATCGGCCACTAGTCATTTGAATATTGCCATTAATATCATGGTAGACCACATCCTTTTGATTCTTTTAACAATCCAATTTTAGTATATTATCAATTATCAAATTTAAATTCAATATGAATTTTGAATATGTGTACGTATATATATATATATATACATATATATATATGTATGTATATATGTATGTATATATATATATGTGTGTGTATTTAAATGGTTTCATTCTTATTTACCATGTTTTCAAATATATAAATATAGGCATCCGACAAATTCATCGTCGGCAATTCACCAATGGAAAAATCACCGCTAGCAATTCACTGTGGGAGAATTCACCACCATGAAAAATTCATCACCAAATAAAATTCACCGCCAAAAAATTATCACAGGGAAAATTAACCACCATTAATATTTTTTAATATATATAATTTTCACCTTAGTTACAATTTATTAACAATTTTATTTTTAATTATTGGTGTTTATTGCCCATAGTAATTTCTATTCATCTCAATAGTAATTATTGATTTATTGAGATACCTATTATTTTTTACCTGTTTATTTATTGAGATGATTTATTTTTGTGTTAGGTTTGGTTCATAGTAATTTCTATTCATCTCTTTTATTTTCATTTGCATTATTCTAACTTGTTTATTTTATTTGCATTATTTAATTTTGTATTCATTTTTATTATCATAAATCAAATTATTCTTTTGCAAAAAAAATCATAGTTTTGGAAATATATATTAAAAAATATTAATGGTGGTTAATTTTCCCCCACGGTGAATTATTGGCAGTGAATTTTCCTAGAGCTATATATATATATGCAAATTAATGCAATAAATATATATATATAAGGTATGTGTTGGATCATGATGGGCCAAAAAGTGGCGATATGTATAAGTGATATGATGGCCCATATGGATGACGACATTTTTTTACCCAAAATTGATGAAACAAAAAGGGTTTCTAAAGGAGATTCTCAGCTTTCCACCAATATAAATTATTCTTTACTTTAAATTTAATAATAAATCATTATTATTCATTTTCTGTTTGAATTACGACTAAAGTCCTAATTGATAGGTTGATTGAAAAACATCTATAACTTTCAAATGGTATCACATTTTTGAATTTGAAACATGCATCACATTCTATGCTTCACATACTATAGGATTAAAAAAATTGAATTTCATGAATTTTTGACCAAGTTAAAGTGGTTGGACATCTAGTTTTATATTTTTTAAAAGTTGTAATAAAAAATCCATAATTAATTATTTACTTGGAAAAAATTACAAAAAATATGCATCACATCAGGACATGAGTCCTCTACTTATATCTAAAATATTATAAAAAATATTATCATTTTATTGTGGTTAGGGTGATCAAGACACCTACTTATTTTTTCCCTAAAATTTAAGTACTCTTTGCATTGAAATTTCAAATTTTCACCAAATAGATTTATATTTTTTTTAAATAAACCTAGTAGTTTAGAAACTAAATTCAATTTTCTACAGATTCTATTCTTACATATTTTTGAAATAATATAGATAAATTATTCAATTTTTTATGTTAAGTTGCCTAACTCTGATTTTTCTAAAATTTTTGCCACTTAAGGGCCTGTTTTTTCCATGATGATCCTACACATACCCTATATATATATGTAATATATATTTAATATATTGCATTCATTTACATACACACACACATATCTATACATTCTTGTAAAAATTGTTTGTTTAGAAGAGCTTATAAGTTCCACATGCTATCATTCAAACCAAGTAAGAAACTTTATTTTCATCTCCAGCATCCATATATGAAATCTCTTATCTTTTTCTTCAAAACACAAAGTTTAAATAGACGATTTAATCTACAAGTCATTCACCTTCATTCACTAAAATAACGAAGTTACGTTCTTCTATATATGCAAAATAGTTCAAATGCAAGTCATCATGCCATTTGTGGTGTGTGCACCTAGATTCCAACTAGCTTACTGTTCAATCTGGCCAAACAATCTTACATCAACCATGTTCTCGTCCTTCATCCCATCACCTTGCAACTGCACACACTTGCACTTGCAATTTTTTCAGTAATGTTCAATTCTTGAAAACTTATAAAATAATTTCCAAAAGTTTATAAGTCAACATCAGTCAACTTCTTTCATTCAATTTTTTTCAAAAATTCCAAAGTTCTCATTTAATATACATTGAATTTCTTTAATAATTCAATTTACCATAATATTATAAATATCTCATAAAATTGGGCTATGACAGTTAAGTTTAGTAATGGGATTAGTGAAATAACTGTTGATAGGGGTAGTGGTTTTGATGAAAGGACTGGATACCAAGGTAACATGGTCACTGAAAGTGAGGTACCCATTTTGATGTAGAGTAACAGTTCACTTGAACATAATGGAGGCATATTTCATGAAAATGGGGTGATATTTCAACATACTAAACTCTCTTCAACTTGGCATGACCTTGACAAGATTACACACCTCAAATGGGAACAATGGACTCAAAAAAACTTAATCAACACATGGAAGACTTTACACAGGGTGTCCATGACCTAACAAACTCCATCAAGTCACTCAAGATATTAGAAGTTACAAACTTGGTTGATCATACAAACGTTCACAATCCCTCCTCATATGCAACATGGCTATGAGTGTTATAAATGCACCCAAGAGTGGTTTTAAGACTCCATCCTAGTACTAGACCACCAACACACCTTGAACATCCCAAATATGACAAGATTAAACCAATAAAATGGTTTCCCAAACCTAATGTCTTCAAACAATGGTGGTCCCACACAAGAGGCAAACCTTCTTATTAGCTTTCAACAAATAAATAGTCCTTTTTAACTTTTGAATAAGACCTAGTTCTCGACTATAAAAAAATATTTGAGTGCCCATTTGGCTTCTTTAAAACATCTAGCAAAACTTTAAGTAGGGTTTTTTTGTAAAGTGTCTTCCAAAAATGGATTGCTTAGTAGTTCTTAAGGCCTAATTAAGCTTGTATGCAATGGGTTTTTTTGGTTTTATACACTCCTTATCACAGACACCTATTCCATGTTGGATGTTGTAAATGTGTCTTTGATATGTGGTTGTCATTGATGTCAACACTATTAGTATTTGGTGTATTAGAGGTTGTATATGTCAAGGATATTGAGAAAATTGTAAAAGAAAGTATTATTGGTTCCCTGTGGAACTGTGCAGGTCTTGAAGGCGTCTTGTTCTTTATGTTGAAGTTTAGCTACTATGGACTAAAGGGCTTTCTGATGAGTGTATCTAGATCATCTAGCAGAAGTTTCAGAGGTTTGCGTATATATTTGATCATGTTGTGGTCTAACAGTGTTTATGTGGTCTATGTTAGTGTTCCTATATAAAGTTTGTGTGATTCTGGAAATATCAATTGTTGTGGATGTTTCTCTATTGTTTCTTGGTGTTCTTGGATGTTTCTATATTGTGCTCTATCTTTGTGGTATGTCCACATTGATCAGTGTGCTCGTGGTTGGAAATTTTTCATGCTTATGATCATTTTTCTTGTTCTTGGGCGACATGTTGGTGGTAGCATGTTGTGGATCGGTGAGGTGGAATTAATTGAAGTCTTTTTGTGTTGGAGTTTTAAATTTGGGTTCCACTATGCTGTGGCTGACCTTGGTGGATTTGTATTAAATTTTTATTTGTAATTTTTGGCCAACATTGCAAATATGTTTTATTTTCTTAACCGACTAAGTTGTGATGAAATCTCATGTAGTAGATTTATAAGAGCGATTGTTTCATTGGTGTAGTGCATTGAAAAGGTGTTCCTATGTGTGTATGTGCAAATATCATTCGATTTTCGAGCAAAGTGTGAAGAAGGTTGAGCAAAGTGTGAAGAAGGTTTTATGTGCTTAATTGAAACTGTAATCAAGCTTGTAGATAAGATATTCTTTCAGTTCATACCCTCTAGATCTTAATCCTATTTTGTATTTTTGGGAAGTGAGCCCCTTTTGTATTTGAGCAGTTAGCTCTAGGCAGTGTGCCTGCATGCATGTGCATTCCCCTTATTATTTATCTTTATACTTTTAACAGGGTATAATCTTATGGACTAACATCCACCAAGGTTTTTCCCCTAACAAGGTTTCCACGTAAAAAAAAATCTTGGTGTTCTTTGTCTCTCTGATGTGTTAATTGCATGTGGTTAATTGTTTATTCATCATATTTGAGATTAAGTTAAGTAAAGTTTGAAAATTTTATTATTCTGTGACAACTGATTCACCCCCCTCTCAGTTGTCTATCCTTATTTTTCCAACAATTGGTATTAGAGCAGGTTCCTTTGAAGAAGTTTGAAAGCTTGAGGTGATCCGAGATGGCAACATTCAAGAAGGATAGTCCAAGATTTGATGGAACTAACTACTCACTATGGAAAGTCAGCATGCGATGTCACTTAAGGTGTATTGATGAAGTCTACTGGAAGATTACAAAATATCCATATGTTATTCCTCAAAATGTTCCCTCCACTATTGATGAGATCAAAGATGCTGAAAATAATATTAGGGATATAGAAGCTTTGGTGAGTGCTTTAACAAATTCGAAGATGGCTAATGTGGTAGGACTGCAAACAACTCATGAGATTTGGATGAAGCTAGAAAAATTTTATGAAGGAGATGCACAGGTGAAGATGGCTAAGCTACAGAGTCTAAAAGGAAAGTATGAAAATTTTAAGATGAGTGAAGATAAAAATATCACCTCTTTTATGCAAAGAGTAAATGAAATAGTGATGGTTATTACATGTGCTAGTGGTTCTCTAGATGAGGATGAAATTGTGGCTAAGATACTCAGATCCTTGCCTCCCTCTTACAAAGTGAAGGCTCATGCTATTGAAGAGCTCAGATCAGTAACAAAGATGTCAAGAGACACATTGGTTGGTAAGCTTGCTACTTTTGAATTAAGTGAATTTGGTGAATTTGTTCCAAAGACTGAATCTGCATTCAAGGCTACTGTATTCGGAAGTAATAGGCAAAGATATAGTCTAGGAGAGAGTTCCAGAAAGATATCCAAGTATGATGAACTGAAACAGCTTGAAGATAAAGAAAGAGAGGTAGAAGAATTGGAGGCACTGATTGCAAAGCAAGAAGGCAAAGGAAAAGGTAAGTATTAAGATGTATTGCCTATTAAATGTTTCTTTTGCAGTAAAATAGGTTATTTTGCATCAAGGTGTCCTGAAAGAGTTCTTAGATCTAAGCCTAAAAAGTCTAGATTCCAAAAGAGATGCTACTTTTTTGAAGAAGCAGTGACTGTTGATGAGTCTGACAATGATAAAGGAAATGAAGATGAATGGGGTTTCATTGCTACCATTGAAGATAAACCTATGGCTACTAAATCTGCTAAAGATGAAAAAGCTCTTGCAACCTGAGTTGAAGAAAAGGATGAGTGGGTCATTGATAGTGGATGCTCACATCATATGGCTAGTGATAAAAACAAATTTGTGTCTATAAAAATATGATGGTGGTGTTGTAAGATTTGGAGACAAAAATGTTGGTGTGATTTGTGGCAGAGGTTCTATTTGTCTTGGTGGTAAGGATAACACTAATGATGTTCTTTATGTTGAAGGATTGAAACACAATCTTTTGAGTGTTGGATAAATGGTGGGAAAAGGATATGATCTACAATTCAAAAATGGAAGGTGCAAGATACGTGGAAGTTCTAGCAATATGATTGCTACTGGTAAATAGATAAAAGGTAATATTTTTCACCTGAATACTGCTAGTGGGAGTGGTTTAATTGCTCAAGTAGATGAAAGTTGGTTGTGGCATAGAAGGTTGTGTCATGTAAATTTTGATAACATTGTTAAGGTAAGTTCCACTCAAGCAGTAAGAGATCTACCCAAGTTAGTGAATCCTACTAACAAATTTGTAAGGAATGTCAGATGGGTAAACAGACTAGAGTCTCTTTCCAGAGAAAATAGTTTCATTCAAATGATTTGTTGGGGCTACTACATACTGACCTTTGTGGTCCCTCCAAAGTCAAGAGTATTCATGGAGAAAGGTACTTTATGTTGATTATTGATGATTACTCTATAATGATATGGGTTTCCTTTTTAAGAGAAAAATGTGAAGCACTGGAAAAGTTTAAAAGTTTCAAGGCTATGGTAGAGAATGAGAAAGGTTAGAAAATCAAGTGTCTAAGATCTGACAGAGGTGATGAGTTCACTTCTAGGGATTTTAACTCTTTTTGTGAAGAACATGGAATTAGAAGACAGTTATCTGCTCCCCGAACCCTCAACAAAATGGAGTTGCAGAAAGAAAGAATAGAACAATTTTGGATGTTTCTAGAACAATGATGTTAGAAGGAAATGTGCCCCAGAGCTACTAAATTGAAGCTATAAGTACTATTGTGTACACTTTAAACCAGGTAAATGTTAATGGAAATTTTGGTAAGACCCCTTTTGATTTATGGTTTGGTTACAAGCCTATTGTTAAATATTTCAAGATCTTTGGAAGCAAGTGTTATATCAAGAGAGATGATGATATTGGCAAGTTTGATGCACGAAGTGAAGAAGGAATAATTTTAGGTTATTCTACTAAGAGAAAGGCCTATCGATGCTATAACAGAAGACTAAGAAAGATGGTTGAGAGTGCAAATTTCAAAGTTGATGAGGATTCTATCAAATCATCAAGATATTGTAGATAAGATTCAGATGAAGACAAAGAAAACAAAGGGAAGAATGTCCAAACACATAATCAACTTAAAATTGTGCCATATGTTCCATATGTTCCAATTGTTCCAGTAAAGTAACCTCAATTCATTCTGGTAAGTCAAGGTAGTCAGGAAGCAGAGACAAGTGCAAGTACTAAAGGAAGATTAGAAGAATCAAAAGTTCAAGAAAATTCCAAAACTCCAAGGTATGTAAAGTTGAATCATTTTGAAAGTCAAATTATAGGAGATAAGAATAAAGGAGTGCAAACTAGAAGGAATATTGTAGAAGAATAATGTTTGATTTCCAAGATTGAAGCTAAAATTGTCACTAAATCCTGTCAAGATGAACACTGGATGGAATCTATGAAGGAAGAGCTAACACAAATTGAAAAGAATGGCACATGGATACTAGTTCCCAGACCTAAAGACAAAAATGTGATTTGTACTAAATGGGTGTTTTGGAACAATTTGAATGAACAAGGTGAAGTGGTCCAAAACAAAGCAAGACTAGTATGTAAAGGGTATTCTCAAATGAAAGGTGTTGATTTTGAAGAAATTTTTTCCCCTGTTGCTAGAATCAAAGTTGTGAGATTATTTCTTGCTTATGCTACATACAAGGACTACAAAGTCTATCAGATGGATGTGAAGTCAACATTTCTAAATGGAGAACTAGAAGAAGAAGTATGCATTGAACAACCAGATGGATTTTAGCTAACTAACAGGGAAGATATGGTCTGCCACCTAAAGAAAACTCTATATGGACTTAAGCAATCCCCCAGAGCCTGGTATGCTAGATTGGAAAAATACTTACTGAAGCTTGGATTCACTAAAGGTACTACTGATAGCAACTTATATTTCAAATTGGATCATGATAAATAATTGATTATAGAAGTCTTTGTTGATGACATCATTTTTGGAGGAGATGATGGTTTGTGCATGAAGTTTGCTGATGAGATGAAGGATGAATTTGAGATGAGTATGATTGGAGAGATGAAGTTCTTTCTAGGATTACAAGTGACCCAGTTAGACAAGGGGATATTCATATCTCAGTCCAAATATGTGAGAGAACTACTAAAGAAAATTGGGATGGAAGATTCAAATCCTGTAGGTACTCCCATGGTGACCAGATGCAAACTAACATAGAATGATGATTCTCCTAAAGAAAATCAAACTAGATATAGGTCAATGATCGGTGGATTACTTTATTTAACTTAGACTAGACCAGATATTATGAATGTTGGATGTATAGTTGCTAGATTTTAGGTTGATCCAAAAGAATCACATGTAACTGTTGTGAAAAGGATCTTCAGATATCTGATAGGAATAGTTAACTTTGGACTTTGGTATCCAAAGGATGATTATCTCACTCTGAGTGCATATACTGATGCAGATTGGGCTGGTGATGTAGATGATAGAAAAAGTACCAGTGGTGGTGCTTTCTTCCTAGGGAAGAAGTTGGTATCCTGGTTGAGCAAAAAGCAGAATTTCATTTCTCTATCTACTAGTGAAGTAGAATATATTGTTGTTGCAAACAACTATACTCAAGTAATATGGATGAAACAAATGTTGACAGATATTAGGGTGATATATGAAGATCCTATTGCCATATACTGTGACAATTCAAGTGCAATAAATATTTCAAAGAATCTAGTACTACACTCTAATACTAAGCATATATCAATTAACTTTCATTTCCTAAGAGAGAAAGTGAATGAGAAAGAAGTCAAATTGGAGTATGTGCCTACCAAAGAACAGATCGCAGACATCTTTACTAAACTGTTGATGAAGGATACTTTTGAGTATCTTAGAGGAATGCTTAGGGTAGTTACCCCTCCTAATAAGAACTAGAAGATGCATTTGCTTGTATCAATCTATGAGCTACATTACTATATTCTGATCTGGATTGATATTTTCATGGCTACTACTCAGGGGGAGTAGCCAGATGTGCAGATATGTGGTTTAGAGAATTTCTATGGAAATTTTATGGTTACCTTTTCCATTGATGTCAAAGGGGGAGAAGTGCAATGTGAAAAATATTTCAAAGGAAAAGAGCTTGGTGAGGAGAAGAGCAGTTGAGAAGAAGAGTCAGTGTGTTGGGTTGATGGTATTTTTCACATCATGTGTTGCCATCAATGCCAAAGGGGGAGATTTTCAGATGTTGTGGATGTGTTGTTGATATGTGGTTGTCATTGATGTCAACACTATTCACATTTGGTGTGTTAGAGGTTGTATATGTCGAGGATATTGAAAAAATTATAAAAGAAAGTATTATTGGTTCCCTGTAGAACTATGAAGGTCTTAAAGGCATCTTTTTCTTTATGTTGAAGTTCAGCTGCTATGGACTAAAGGGTTTTTTGTTGAGTGTATCTAGATCATCTACCAAAATTTTTAGAGGTACACGTATATATTTGATCATGTTGTGGTCTGAAAATGTTTCTCTGGTCTCTATCAGTGTTCCTGAATGAAGTTTGTGTGATTCTAGGAAACTCAGTTGTTGTGGATGTTTCTCTGTTATTTCTTGGTGTTCTTGGATGTTTCTAGATCGTACTCTATCTTTTTTGTGCATCCACATTGATCGGTGTGCTCGTGGTCAGAAATTTTTCATGTGTATGATCATTTTTCTTGTTCTTGGCCGACATGTTGGTGGTAGCATGTTGTGGATCATCGAGGTGGAATTAATTGAAGTCTTTTAGTGTTGGAGTTTTAAATTTGGGTCTCCACTATTTTGTGGCCGACCTTGGTGGATTTGTTTTAAATTTTTATTTGTAATTTTGGGCCAACATTGCAAATATGTTTTATTTTCTTGGTTGACTAAGTTGTGATGAAATCTCATGTAGCAGATATATAAGAGTGATTTTTTCATCAATGTGGTAGATTAAAAAGGTGCTCCTATGTGTGTATGTGTGAATATCATTTGATTGTTGAGCAGAGTGTGAAGAAGGTTGAACAAAGTGTGAAGAAGGTTTTATGTGCTTAATTGGAATTCTAATCAAGCTTGTGGAGAAGCTATTCTTTTAGTTCATACCCTCCAGATCTTAATCCTATTTGTATTGTTGGGTAGTGAGCCCCTTTTCTATTTGAGCAGTGAGATCTAGGCAGTGTGCTTGAATGCATGTGTGCATTCCCCTTATTATTTATCTTTATACTTTTAATAGGGTATAATCTTATGGACTAACATCCACCATGGTTTTTCCCCTAATAGGGTTTCCACATAAAAACATCTTAGTGTTCTTTGTCTCTCTGATGTGTTAATTGCTTGTGGTTAATTGTTTATTCATCAGATCTGAGATTCAGTTAAGTAAAGTTTGAAAAGTTTATTATTCTGTGACAACTGATTCACCCCTCCCCTCCAGTTGTCTATCCTTATTTTTCCAACATTCCAAAGGTGTGGGCACATCATGTAATGTTTGTGCATGCTTACTAAAATTTTCCTCTCTCTTCCCCAAGTGTATTTCATCAAACCCTCACTCCTATTGGCTTCAAATGCATCAAAACATAGTAAAATTCAGTCTAGGGCATCACCGTATCACGTGCAAACCTTCACCAAATCTCCTATAACGTTTGGAAAACATAAAACACATGTATACAATCCCTTTTTCCATCTTAGAATATTTTTCAATTGTGCAATAATGAGAAAATCATATTTTTCTCCTATCAAGCCCCCAAAACAAGGGTTTCAAACTATTTTTGGTAAATTTGCTCTAAAATGCTCAAAAACCAATGAAAATAAATGAGACCAAAATAAAAAGAAACTAGATTCAATACCATAACATCTCCAACTTATTTTATACCTTTATATTTCCGTACAAGCACGTTCCATTGAGAGGAATAGCAAGAAACACAATAAAAATGTAGAAAAATGAACTCTTTATTGCTCCAAACTTCCTCAAAACCTCTCAACAACCTTTACAATGATAGATTTAGGATTTTCATGTCTTTTAAAACTTTTTCCAACATTTACAAACCAAATTTTCAACTACTATTAATTCATCTTCCACCCTATGACAAAATTGTTAAATTGCACTTAATAACTTTGTGAAAATTTGACATTGTTTTACAATATTTGACAAATGATTCCAAAATGACCTTTTAAGACCCAAAATAGACTCATACAAGTTCAAAATGGTCTAAATTACCTTATTACAACATCAAAACACAAAAACTAAACCAAATTTAGTAAGATTGTCTCATAAAGGCATGCAATCACTAAGTGCTCCTGCACCATACTCCCCAAGGAAATAGAACTCAAGTCTGTTGAGTGAGGATCTACAACAAGATTATATTTGATCACATCCTTCTCTAGTCTTCAAATGTTACCTTCATTTGGTGTACCCTTATGATTAACTAGGTACTAAAAACATGCACTATCTCTTGCCCTTTTGATTGTTTGGCATCCAAGTTTTGCTCCAACTGCAAAGATTTGTCTGATGGATGATCCTTAGCTCCTTCCTCACTTGAAAACATCATTGAACCTGCATCAATATTTTTCTTCATCTTGAATCTAGGTTTACCCACCCTTAAGGCTGCAATCACAACAAGAAAATAGTGTATCCCATCCTCCTTCCCATCAAATGCATGCTTAAACTTATCCACCTTCCTTAACAAATCATCCTTAAGCTTTTCGCCTTTTTTGTCCATTTTTTTATTTGATATTTTTCCCCTATGATTGCTGCTTTATTAGGTTCACTAACCTTTGATGTGACAAAAACTAAAATACCATTATCCTCTTTGGAAAATAATAAAGAAAACACCAATTTAACATACCTTTGAAGCCAACCTTGATCCTCCAAAATTAATTCATCCTTGAACTTCAACAAATCAACTCTTGACGCCGACTCAATATCATTTCCCTCCAAAATAAAATCATTCTTCAAGTTTGTTGTCTTGGTTCCTCCAATTTTTGGAATGGTTGCAACCTCCATGCATTCTTATTCTTCTACCATCATCACCTTAGTTTGATTGGTTTGTTCACCATCTTCCTTCATCAACAAAGATTCTATTGTCTTCACATCTAGTTTTAATGCTCCCACTTGTCTTCTTCTTTGAATAATATTTTGAATAGGCCATGAGATCTTCTTCTTAACAGGTAGATTCCAACTTAACTCTTGGTTTTCTAATTGTTGCAACTCAACCTTCCATCTCTCTTCCATCCTTTCTCTCATCTCTTTTATTTTTTCTATAGCCTACCTTAGCTCTTTTAGCTCTTGGTCAATTTCCATTTGTTTTGTCTTTACTTTTTCTTTTTTTTTCCTTTCTTGTTTCCTCTTCTATGAACCCTCATCCTACAAGTATCTCCTCAATACATCCATTCTTATCTTTATTCAAGCAAGTCTCTTTCACCTTGCCTTTCCTTGTCTTTGTGACACCTCACCTAGGTTTCCTCTTTTCTTCACTACCTAGTCTCTTGGAATCCAAGTTCTCTCCTCAACCTACAAAAAAGATAATACACACTGTGATACCAAAATGTTTAACCTATTCTAAGCAATTAAAATGCAATGGAAAACATAATGAAACACTTCAAGATCAGCCTAAGGAATTTGTAAATACAAAGAGGAAAGTGTTAAATGAAGGCAAATAGATATACCTTCCTTCTTGCAACTAAAACTCCTTGGTTGGCCCTTGATTTGGATTGATTTGTATGCTCCTTGATGGCTCTTGATGTGGCTAAATGGGGGATTTGATTATGTGCTTGGATGCAAATGAAAATGCATGAGATTGGTGGCTAAATGAGTGCACAAAATGGCAGCATTTAGTTGCAAAATGGCTAAGTGTTATAAATGCCTTAGAGGAAGGGGTATTTATAGAGAAACTTGAATTCTCTAAAGAATTCAATGGTTGAGATTTATCCAACAAGGCCAAGATGAAGGGCTAAGGTGAGTTGAGGACTCACAAGCCCTCACATCTTGACATGTGGATTGTGAAGTGGATAAAGGTAGGATGATGTGTATGTGATGTGGAAGAGAGGTACATGATGTGTATGTGATGTGGAAGAGAGGTACATGATTTGGAGGAATGACAAGTACCTTCCAAGTACCTTGGGAAGTGAAAAGATTTCTTTAAAAAGGAACTTCTTATTCCTAAGTGGGAGTGAAAATGACACTTGAAAAAATTTGGAATTTCTCAAAAATCTCTATGGGAAAAGAGAAAGAGGTTGGAGAAATAAATGTGTATTAAAAATTCACATTCATAGGAGAATCTAATGGATAAGAGAGAGTCTCCAAAAATGTGGGAATTGGTCACATGTGCATGAGGTGACATGTCAAACATTCTAGAAGCCTTGGAAAGACAAAATGTGAATTAAAAATTCACATGGGGAGGAGAGAGACATAGGATGAATAAATGAGAATTAAAAATTCTCATGGGAAAGAGGGTCAATGTCCAAAAAGGAAAAATGGAAAGATTGACTAAAAAGTGGTGCTAAAAATGATTAATGACTTTGATTAAAGTTGTGCAAATACTTGATTATGATAATTACTAGGAGATTAGATACAAGTGGCAAATGTAGGAGGATGTGACATTAATCCTTGATTAAGAGGATGCACACCCTAAATATGAATTAATTAAATTAATTCAAATTAGTGATGGATTATGGAGGATGTGACAAGGTGGGAGAAAATAATAATTTTAAATTGATTTTAATTCAAAAGATTAGAATGACTAAATTAAATAAATTGGTGTATTTATTTAATTTAGAGAGGATAAGGCACTAGATAAAGTGTTTAGTTATTAAATTAAATACTCTAAGAGTCTTATGTGGGAAGTGTAATATTAAATAAATTAATATTGACAGAATTGATGAATAAAGATGTAAATTTGATCATATGGGAGTGATCAAATTTGGGTGTCGACACACACAAACACACAACCTTCATTTTCTAGAGTCTTCGAGATATGATACCAATTGATGTAGAGCAGGGGTTCACTTCAACATAATGGAGTCATATTTCACAAAAATGGGTTGATATTTCAACATACTAAACTCTCTTCAACTTGGCATGACCTTGACAAGATTACACACCTCAAATGGGCACAATGGACTCAAAAAAAACTTAATCAACACACGGAAGACTTTACATAGGCTGTACATGACCTAACAAACTCCACCAAGTCACTTAAAAAATTAAGAGTTACAAGCTTTGTTGATCATACAAACATTCACAATCCCTTCTCATATGCAACATGGCTATGAGTGCTACAAATGCACCCAAGAGTGGTTTTAAGACTCCAACCTAGTACTAGACCCCAAACACACCTTGAACATCCCAAATATGATAGGATTAAACCAAAATAATATTTTCCCAAACCTAATGTCTTCAAACAATGGTTGTTCCACACAAGAGGCAAACCTTCCTATTAGCTTTCAAGAAATAAACAGTCATTTTTAACTTTTTACTAATATCTAATATCATAAATATAAAAACATATTTGAGTACCCATTTGGCTTCTTTAAAACATATCAAAACTTTAAGTAGGGTTGTTTTGTAAAGTGTCTTCCAAAAATAGACTGTTCAACTATTTTTAAGGCCTAATTAGGCTTGTATACAATGGGGTTTTTTGGTTCTATACACTCTTGATCACAAAAACTTGTTCCAAAGGCATGGGCACATCACATAAGGTTTTTACATGCTTACTAAAACATTTCCCACTCTTCCCCAAGGGTATTTCATTAAACCCTCACTCCTATTGGCTTCAAATGCATCGAAACATGGTAAAAATTAGTCTAGGGCATCACTGTATCACGTGCAAACCTTCACCAAATCTCCTGAAACCTTGGAAAAACATCAAACATGTGTAAATAGTCCCTTTTCCAACCTAGAAGATTTTTCAACAATGCAATAATGAGAAACTCATTTTTTTCTCCTATTAAGCCCCCAAAACAAGGGTTTCAAACTGTTTTTGGTAAATTTGCTCTAAAATGCTCAAAACCTAATGAAAATAAATGAGACCAAAAGAAAATGAAACTATATTCAATACCCTAACATCTCCAATTTATTTTAGATTATCTATCTGTACAAGCATGTTCCATTGAGAGGAACAACAAGAAACACAATAAAAATGTAGAAAAATAAATTGTTTATTGCTCCAAACTTCCTCAAAACCTCTCAACAACCTTTACAATGATGGATTCAGGATTTTCATAACTTTTCAAACTTTTCCCAACATTTACAAAAAAAAATTCAGCTACTAACCATTCATCTTCCACCCTATGATAAAATTGTTAAATTGCTCTTGACAACTTTGTGACAATTTGATAATTTTTTACAATATTTGACAAATGATTCCAAAATGACCTTATAAGACCCAAAATAGACTCATACAAGTTCAAAATGGTATAAATGACCTTATTACAACATCAAAACACCAAAACTAAACCAAATTTAGCAAGACTGCCTCATGGAAGCATGCAATCACTAGGTGTTCCTGCACTACATTTTGATGGTGGGAAAAGTTGCCCTAGTGCTCATAATATTAATTTCATTACTCTACTCATTGGAAAAGTTATATATGATGCCTTGAAATTATTTATTTGAATAAGCACATGAATAGGATCTAATATCCCTGATTCATGGAGGCCTAATAATTTTCCTTGATAGCTCATGATTCTACACATTTGATTTATAAAGGGATAATTACTACTTTGGAAAAATATGAAAATATATATGATTAGGTAACTTGGAGAAATTGGGATCTGAAAATTTCTTGGATGTGATGAATTAATACCAAAAAAAGGTGCTTTGGTCTAATGGAATTTAATATGTTGGTTCTCAAATTTGGTTTATGGGGGTTTGAGAGGATGTTTTTGTTTGATTGAGATTAATGCAGTTTATAGAGGTGCTTTGACATTGAGTTGTTTGTTGATAATTTTGACCATGTGTGGAGCAATATTCTTGATAATTTTGTGATGTAAGAATGGTTCCCGCAAGCTTGATGTTTCCTTGATTAATTGGCTCTTGAATTTGATTGTTTAACTTCAAGCTTCAATAAGATATTTGTTTATGGATTTTATGAGGCTTATGGATCTTGTATTTCATGGATAGCATGAAAGGGGTGGATGAACCATATTTATCCTTTTGCTCAGATTTATTTGTGGGAATGGAAACACTTGGGGTATTTTGGATGATGTTAGCATGTAAATGCTTGTGAGTGGTATGAGATAACTCATTAAATTAATTATTTTGATTCCTTTTTAGTATCACTTGCATTTCATCCTTCACAAATAGGTTAGATTGATTTACTTGATTATTTTGATTGCTTGGATTAGTTTGATCAATTTAATCAAGTTCATCAAGTTTTTTTCTTAATCACTAATGGTTAATTTGATGGAGGATTTGTGCAATGAGATAGGATTGTTATTTTCTCATGTGAGACATATAGTTGTTAAGTGTATCTTGGTTATGGACTTGTTTTAAACATGAAAGATCTTCTTTTTCATAGAACAATTTACTCATAGTGGGTGTTGACACTAAGTATAGGGATTAGGACCTACGATGATTGATGGATTAGAATTAGCATCAATATGGATGGCTGGAGGATTTAACGTAATAGGGTTTATAGCAATTAATGGAGAGGTAGATATATGAAGGATTAATATTTAGGTGAGGAATTTTATGGTGTGTGATTTGAAATGTTTGATGGGAGTTCAGTAGATAAGGAATTATAGGTTTAGATGAAGGATTTAGTGGTATAGGATACTAAATTCTTGATGGGAGCTTAGATAGATGAGGAATTACAATTTTAGGTTTAATGGTTTAGGATTTGAAAGGTTTCCTCTACCTAAATGTTCAAGGTTATATTTAGTGGTAGCTTAGATCATATGCCTATCAAGTATCTGACCATGGCCTCTTTATTTTCACTACTTATGAGATCCATATTTCTTGGGATAATTATGAAAATGGATTCATCAATATAATTGTTCCAATTGACAATTTTATCAAATCATTATCATTTTTATATGCTACCATTGGTTCATCAAGTTCTACTTGAATTCGTTATCAACAATTTGATTTTTTAATTTGGTGATCTGATTTTGGGATCTTGGTTGTTTTTGCATAAATGATGTAGAGAAAAATTCTTTGATTTGTTTAAAATGTTTCTAAGCTACTAGAGTGAAAATTTACTTGCATAATATGAATTAGGCTCATTGTGTGCAAGTGTTTTTTTGAAGCAAAAGGTTTTTTCTATTCCGATTTTGGATGAAAATCTTAACATAGTATGAGAGAAATGCAACAAAACCCTTCTAAAAAGCTTGCATCAGATCTAGTTTAGAGTTCCATGCAATTTGATCTTAGATTTTTGTTGTTTTTCCAGCAACATGAGTTCAAAAAGGAAAAAAGATTGAGTCGTGAAATATGTTGCTAACGTCATGGAGATGGAAGAAAAAGATTCATATGTAAGACCTATTCATAATTGCTTCAAATTGCAAGCAACAAAAGAGTAAATGTAAGGCGTTGTATAAACTAAAGATCAGATGGATAAATCTGTAACTATTTTTGCTCAAACTATTCGTACAAGGGAGTAGGTTTTGTGTTAAAATAACCTGTTCAAAGTTTCAAACTTGGTATCAGGGTTAGTATTGAGTGTTTGGATAGGAGCTCTCATTGACCATGGCTTGACAACAACAAATTGTCAAGGGTATCTCTGGTTGGCCTTCATTTTATTATAGTTAGAATTCCATTTGAATCCATGTGGGTGAATTTCTGACAAAAACTTCACCATTAGTCCTTTATAAAATAAATTGCATGCATTTAGGGTAGCAAACAATCCATGCATTAGAACTTCAAATGGTGCCAAAGTGTTTCAGAGGCCTATTAAAATATATGCATTTTTCCTTCCACACATTCATCTTTGGTATTGAGCCAATGCAATGATGGATTGGAACTCCCCAGGAATTGGCTCTATGGTATGTCCAGTGTTGATGTTGAAAAGTTATAGTGGTCAAGGTGTATTGGCTCATAAAATTGCATTTCCTCCCAGGCGTGATTGGCATAGGTTATATAATGGTAATATTTACACAAAACATTTTTTATTCTTCTTACAAAATTGGTAGATCAATTCAACATCTAATTGTAAATCTATTTTGTAGGAAAACAAAATGTGGCCAATTTGACTACAAATGCATGTGGACCCAAACAAATCCTTCTTGCGCTACCCACAGTGCTTGCATTTGATGATGACAATAGCATGCATTCAAGTAATTCTATGATTTTGGTTGATCATCGAACTAGGAGACCTGATATTTTGTACAAATTTAGGCAGTATAAAGGTGGATGGAACAGTACCAACAAACACTAATGTGTTGTAAGTCCTTTGCACAACCTCATCCCAATGCTTAAAATTACTTTTAAATTACAAACATACCTTTCCAAATATTTGTGCAAATTAGATATTTAAATATCAGATATTGTAATTCAAGATACATAAAATAAGTCCCTAACATACTATATTACTAATAATTCAACACTTTCTACACCATCAGTAGAATGATTTGCTCCTCTTGTTTCTAGCTCTCCCAAATGTTAATAATCTCTATCAAAAAATAATTTCAACTAGGTAAAAAATGATTAACATGCCACATAATTATGCTATCCAAATGAAGGACAAAGTAACATCATTGTGCTTCCAGTGAATTATAAAATCTATAAAAATACATAGAGCAACAAACACTATTGCAGACAAGATGCAAAATTAGAAAGTTGAAATGTGAAAGAGGTAACAACAACAAGCAAATAGAGAGATACCAGTTAAATAAAAAAGTAAAACCCTAGTTTGGGGTTGGCGTGTGATACAGTTAAATAAAAAGGTAAAAACCTAGTTGTTATCGATGCTTTGCATTTTCTTATTGAAAAGATTATGTAATCAAAGACAACTGAAACATTAAACAGGGCAACCCAACAATTCCAACAAGTTCAATAACAGAAAACTACACCAAATTCAAGGAAGAAAAGGTCATGATCACAAGGTCGTGATCACAAGAGTTAGAAGGCAATGTAAGAGACATGCATTTGTTAGCTTTTGCCGAGAAGGGAAATCTACAATAGACTTGAGGGTGGGAGTTTCCAGTCATGAATCAAACATAGATGTTAACCCCTTCCCTGGAATGATGGAATGGATGGAGGAAGCCTAGAGGAATCGAACCTCTGACCAGTGTCTTTTGTTTGATCCACATGCATGCTTTCAAGTACTCAACATACGGTATAAGGAGACAAAGACATTTGTGACAGAGGATTGCAAGTTGCATATAGCAAACATTGGATAGGATGGTGGAGGCATGGAACAATCACGAGACCACATTCACCTGAAATATTTTCCCAAACACTCCATTGTTTTGTATATGCTACCACATTTTCCATACATCTCTACCAAAGCATTTTATTAGCATCTCAACGCCTTGCTCCCATGGCCAAAATCCTAAAACAAATATTTTCGAAGAAGCTATGGACACTTCAAATAACATTCACAAAGTAGTAAAATATTTGGGGAAATGCGTCAAAGAAATCTGGTCTTATGACTTTGGTCGTTCGGTACCTTCCCTCAATCTAAAATAAAAATACAGTGGCAAAACAACCCTCAATAGCAAGAAATTAGTGTAATATTTTACCTCAAATGCTCATTGTGTCGGAGAAGAAGACTCAAACTTGCTTCCAAACCCTAGCTCCAAGTCCAAGCCCAAGCACATGAACACTAGACGGTTGTTTCTGGTGTGGGCAAGCAGGCTTTAGAGACAACTTTCATCTAGACGTCTGTTGAATGAACCAGAAACCGTACATGCCATGAACAAAGACACCTAACAGGAAGAATGCCACCTGACGCCATGAAGAATGCCTACTTGCAAAATGTGAAAGCAATATGTAGCCACGAGCCCATTTCGTCCATGTGCCCTTCTTGAAAAAATAGACAAAACATTAAGGGATAGAAGCGTAATATTTCGCCCTCTCCCATGATTGTACAGACAATTTAAAATTATTACTAAAAAATAAACCCCTAGGAAATTAGGCACTTGCCAATGCAGGCCAAGATAAATAGTAATTTTTTTCCAACAAAATAAACGGAAGAATAAAACTTTGGATTAAGGCTGCATCATATCCCGCGCTCAGTTCCCAAGACACAATTAAAATTGTTTTTTGCTCAATCGAAAACATTAGTCTCCTGCTATAAAGGCAGGGACTAATAACATAATTCTTAATTTAAGTATCATGAGTCAAAGAAACATATTGCTATTTAGTTCATTTCACATAGTAAATATACGATGCTATACTTACTGAATTAAAATAAATATCAATTATCTATTCTCTAAGGTACACCAAAATATATTAAAGTTAGTTTTCCAAGTAGGCTTTTTACGTAGATAAGGAAATTTGAATTTGACAATTCTCATATTTTTTATTTTTTTTCTAAATTCCTATCCTTAAAATCGTAATGGACAAAATAATCTATTTCTAAATCAAAAATTATAATCATTACT
This sequence comes from Sequoia sempervirens, assembly GCA_007258455.2. Classification (NCBI taxonomy): domain Eukaryota; kingdom Viridiplantae; phylum Streptophyta; class Pinopsida; order Cupressales; family Cupressaceae; genus Sequoia; species Sequoia sempervirens. The sequence goes on along the minus strand of VDFB02086081.1, from coordinate 383,450,158 downwards.
CAAACTTTATCTTTTTCCTTATTTTGAAATATTGAATACGTTTTATCTATCAACTAAAAGGTACTTTTGAAGTCTAGAACATAGAAAATATATCATTACATTATTGTCGTTCATTCAACAAACAAGTAATTTTTTTTTTTTTCTCATGACGTGGCAACACTGCCACCATTAAAAATCATATGTTGTAGGGTTGCTGACTCTCACCACGTGAGGTGATATGTGCCAAATGAGATTTTTGTTCAAACCGATCAGTTGTGGTCATAATGTTTGCTCTATGTAATGATGTGGGATTGAAGATGTGAAGGGATATAGGACGTAATTTACAAGGGCTATGTTTCATAGGAATTATATGCTCTTATTCGAAGTACTTTTTATGTATGATACCATTTTTAGTACAAGTTAAAATATTTTTCAATTGGCTAATAGTTAAAATTGGGGATTCAAAATTGACTAATAGTACAAGTTGTAAGGTGACCTGTATTGCCACATTTTTTATAAAATATTATTTTAGTCTTGAATTTTTTAAAGCATTTATTTTATTAAAATTTTAAACTCAAACTTTTGCCCAAATATTAAATGATACTCAATTAGATCATATTCACCTAAATTTATTAAATTATAATAAAAAATGAAATTAATTTGTTAATAATATTATGTAATTAGTGTTTACTTATGGCCATATTGTAAATTTTTAATAATTTTCATTAATATTATTTATAATTTAATGGCTAGGGTTGTATTACATAGATTAAAATCTACCCATGGAGCTCCAATGCCCATTAAACCCATAATTTTATTTATATTGTTTAAGATTTATAATCTAATGGTTGGGTTAAATTTCATGGGCCGAAATATACCCACATAGCTCTAATGCCCATGGGGTCCAAATACAATGGGTTAAAATGTACCCACAAAGATCCAATGCCTATAGGGCCAGAAATTGTATTTGGGCCCCATACGTATTAGAGCTTTGTAGGTACATTTTGGACCATGAAATAGAACCCAAATTGTTAGATTATAAATAAAATCAATGATGGTGAAAATTAATTTAGGGTCAATTTAAAATATTCAATGTTTGATTTAAAATATTAAGGAATTATAGACTGAGCACTACACCTTAAACTAGTCAATCTCTTCTTCCCTTAGGCCCTTACTTTTCTATAGGATTTTTTAAAGAAAGTATATGCCATGGTAATTAATGAAAATTCCTATTATTTATCAATATTAACTAATATTTTCTATAAAATTCTAGTGTTTTTTTACAAAATGCAAATAAAATTATATATATATATATATATGCCAATAAAAAATAATATTGTCTTCTAAAAGAATGAAAGATTCGCTAGGATTTTATATATTTTTTCAATGGGTTTTTTTTTAAGTTATCACTAGGTAAGAGGGGTTGATGAAAGGAATGCAATGTGCAAACATACATGTAAATATCCTTGGACCAATATGAGGTAGTGTCAACAAGTTTGAACACCATGTTGGGTTTGGAGATGGATTCTTTTGTTGGATGGGATGGTAGTTTTTTGGTTTTAGAAGTTTGGGCTTTATTGGACTAAGAAATTACATTTTTTTATGCTTATGGATTAGGGATTTATGATTTTTGAATAAGCATGAATAAGATCTAGTATCCCTAATTCATTGAGGCCTAATAATTTTCCTTGATAGTTAATGATTCTACACATTTGATTTATAACGGGATAATTGTTACTTTAGAAAAATATGAAAATCTATCATTAGGTAACTTAGAGAAAATGGGATCTTCAAATCTCTTGGTTGTGAGGATTTAATGCCAAACACAAGTATTTTGGCCTAATGGATAATGTGTTGGTTCTCAAATTTGGTTTATGGGGTTTGAAAGGATGCTTTTGTTTGATTAAGATTAATGCAATTTATAGAGGTGTTTTGATCTTGAGTTATTTGTTGATAATTTTGACCATGTGTGGAGAAATATTCTTGATGTTCATTTTATGATGTAAGAATTGTTCCCTTAAGCTTGATGTTTCCTTGATCAATTAGCTCTTGAATTTGGCTCTTTAACTTCAAGCTTCAATAAGATATTTGTTTATGGATTTTATGAGGCTTATGGATCTTTGATAAAGGATAGCATGAAAGGGGTGGATGGACCATATTTATCATTTCACATGGATTTATTTGTGGGAATGGCAATGCTTGGCATATTTTGGATGATGTTGGCATGTTCATGCTTGTGAGTGGTATGACATAACTCCTTAGATTCATTATTTTGATTTCTTTTTAGTATCATTTGTATTCCATCATTCATAGATAGGTTAGATTAACTCATTTGATTGTTTTGATTGGTTGGATTAATTTGATCAAGCTCATCAATTTTTTTCTTAATCATTAATGACTAATTTGATGGAGGATTTGTGCAATGAGATAGTATTGTTGTTTTCTCGTGTGAGACATAGAGTTGTTTAAGCATATCTTGGTTATGGCCTTGTTTTAAACATGAAAGATCATTTTGTCCTAGAAAAAGTTACTCTTGGCTAGAGTTGACACATAGTTTAGGGATTAGGACGTACGTTGATTGATGGATTAAAGTATTAGCAGCAATATGGATGGTTGGAGGATTTAATGTAATAGGGTTTATAGGTATTGATGGAGAGGTGGATCGATGAAGGATTATACATTTAGGTGAGGAATTTTATGGTTTAGGATTTGAAATGTTTGATAGGGGTTTGATAGACAAGGAATTACAAGTTTAGATGAAGGATTTAGTGGTTTAGGGTTCTAAATTCTTGATGAGAGCTTAGATAGATGAAGAATTACAATTTTAGGTTGAGGATTTAATGGTTTAGGATTTGAAAGGTTTCCCCTACCTAGATGTTCAAGGCTATATTTAGTGGTAGCTTAGATCATATGCCTATCAAATATCTAACCATGGCCTCTTTATTTTCACTACTTATGAGATTAATCTTTCTTGGGATAATTATGTAAATGGATTCATCAATATACTTGTTTCAACTGGCAATTCTATCACATCGTCATCATTTTTAATGGAGAAGTAGAAGTTCATTATACTTATTTTGGATATATAGATACCTAAAATTGACACTTCATTTTTTTGTTTATTTTAAAACAAAATGGCAAGCCACTAAAATACTATTAATATAAAAAGAAATTACATGTCGATGTTGCGAGAGCGAGATTACAAAACTGGTGAACGAATGACCAAGATGTTCACCCATGATTCAAGTCTGTGAACAACAAAATAAGACTATCAAGTAGAAGAGTCACTACATCCTGACAATTTTCTTATAGAGCTACATTTTATTAGGATTGTTTAACATAATCTAGGGATTATTCAAGCTTCTAAAACCCTAAACCCTTGGCTTAAACTTATGTGCCTTAATATTCTAATTTGATGTTGATCATTTGAGCATACTAAATCCACTTAAGTCACCATCTCATGTCTCGGGCTACGTTGTCTTATCAGCCCCTTAATTTCTTTAACCGATCATGTCTTTGCCTTTGAATATTTTTAAATGTGCACTTAGTATATGCTTCCTCAGTGGTCCATACCCATATCCACATGGAACCATTTATATGGACACAATTTCTCTTCATAATGTAGGCTCTCTTTCTGCATCAGTTTATAAGCTTGTGGTACTGTGCTATTTTGACATGTGTACTCATTTCCTATCCCTTGTCTACAGGTGATAAGATTAGTAGGGCCACTATGTGATAAGTGTTGTTATTTTGTTGGAGTGCATTTGCTATTTGCATAGTGGGATTTGAAATATCCTCCTTTTTTAAGTTGTTCTCACACACACTGGCATCATGTGTAATGATGTTAGCAATGGTGGTTTTGAGTTGTTCCCTCAAATGGAGTTTTCAGTAAAGCGTTATGATGGCATTTGTCATCAATGTAGAGTGGGCTTGGGAGTCTCTTCAGTCTCCATTTGGGTTGCGGCTGCAATAAAGGAGATGAATACTTTTATTCCAAATTTCGCATTCCCATTACAACGTGACATTCCTTTGCAGTGCAATTTTTATATTTCATGAAGTTGCATGTGGCCTGTGTCTCCCATGATTTCGACATGTTTTGTCTGTGTCTGTGGGACCAACTTCATGAATCGAAAGCACTTTAATGGGTGTCAAAGCGCTATTACAATGCACTTCCTTTTCACAGCACCACTGTGGTAGTCTCCATTCAAATTAGTGTGTTGGTCATTGATCAAGGTCATTTTGAGATCCAATCTTAAATCTATAAATATTATTGACTTGAAATAGCAAAATATTTGTTGAAGGTTTTGCAAATGGGGTTGCAAGTTAAGTGGGATTAACCTTGGGGAAACTCCGTAGTTAAGCGCGCTTGAGATGGAGTAGTATTGGGATGGGTGACCTCCCGGGAAGGCCGAGTGCTTCACCTCTGTGAGCATCACCTAGATGCAATGAGTGCTAAGTGGACCATTCATTATCATGAGAGATGGATTCCTGTGAATCACTACTCATGAAACATGGGTCAACCAATTTGACTCGTTAAACTACATGGTTGAATCCTAATAGCAATATCATAGCACAAAATGTATCATATAGTAAAGGAGATATGTGAGCATAATCATAAAATTATTTAACCTTGTGTGTTGCAAGCTTGGACATATATATTGTTTAAACATGATGTATTAGAGATATTTTGGTGTTTTAAAATTTTTCCCAATACAAATTTTTAGAGGCTCCTTCAATTTGATGAATTCTCAAAATCAATATCTTGGTTTGATGTTTTCATGACAATCCTCACTATGATTACCATTAAATGAATCCTCATTTCACCAATCATATATAAATTTACAACGATGTTACCTCAAGGGAATAAGAGAAATGCTAGAAACATGATGAGATAAGCAAGGATTTTTCAATGAAGAACAATCACATTTGCATGCATTAGCACATAAATTTTGAAAATGAATGATAATAATTAAAAAATGATTGTTCTTTTATGCAAGGAAATAAACCATCAATAAATAAACTTTGAAACTAATCATCCAATAATGTGAAACTAATATTAGTAATCAAATATTAAAATCTCAATTTATTATCTTTTAAGTTGTTCATATTCCCCTTGCTTGCATTGTATTATTTGAGTAATAAATGTCTCAAGCTCGATACTATAGCAAAAATGATTCATGAAAGCAATATATAAATCCATGAAAATGCATGACCACTCAATTTTGTTGGAAACAATCTAGCAAGCAACATATCTTCATAAAAATTGCTTAAGAATATAGCTTGAAAGATCCTTAGCTTAAGCAATGGATCACCTTTACCGTCATAATTTGTAAAACAAAATGTTTCAAGTCTACTTGATGAAGGATAAATCAAAATGTCACACCCCAAAAGATTATGCAATATCTCACTAGTATACTCTTTTATGCAATATCTCACTAGTATACTCTTTTCTTATTAGATCTTTGCTCAAAGGCATTGATACAATGTTCTTTGTGGTCAATCCTACTCACAATGGGGCTTTCATAATGTGAAAATCATTCTCAACATGTTCCATAGTCATATGTGTATGCATGTAATAATGAAGCAAGATGTAAAAGATGTATTATCAACGGGTGGTCATTTATCTTCACATATACCAAGTAAAAATTGTAAAAGGCCACCATGTTGCTCTTCATCTTTATACATATCTGAGTTGTGTTTTGATAGGTTGTGTGCAAAAACCTTCAATGTGAGAGAAGAAAAATTCATAGGCTCTTTGGCAATTGTGAGTAAAAACAATTTTTCTTTTTCTCGTTTATACATTAAGCAATCAGTGGTGGTTTCATCAACTCCCAACCTGGTTGATTTCAGTTAGCCGTATTGAACAAATACACAATTTCTACAAGGTGTGCAGCTCACAAGCACACCTAAGAAATTACAATCAAAATAAGCAATTGATTGGAAACAGGGTCCCTGAAATTGTGAGTGTAATGTTTTGAATCTGCAGCATCTTTTACCAGCATAGATCTCAACAGAAGGATCAATAGTTAGAACTACTGTGTACCAGTAGTATATAATTGGTCACAGGTTCGAATGGGATTCCCCAACAAATTTAGCGATCCCAATCACCAGGTTCCAGTTTTAAAGAAAAAATCTTTCTCAACCTTTGATGTAATTTCTTCTGTGCAAATGGCTCTGTATCAAACTTTTCTTGGGACTCCTTGAGTCTCTCTCAAGAGCTGCTGGGTTCTTGAGTTTCGCCATGCTTCTAAGCACAGGGACTGAGTAGCACCATATACAGGTACACGCAATGGCCACAAACTTGCCCCAGAGGAGGCTTGTCAGGATGATAATCAAAATTGATAAACTGATAGCTGAGTTGTATCCTTCCACTTTCCGTACTGGAAAATTCACCAGGGACTTTTTCAGTTCCGTAGCATTTGCTTTGCTTGCAGCAGCTTGCGGTCGTGGGATCGAATCTCTTGCTGTATTTGGCGCCTTCTGGACTGTTCGTATCTTAGGACTGGAGAGCGCAGACTCCTTGACAACAATTCGAACCCATGACTGCTGATCCACTCTTCTGCCCCTCTCCTCCCCTGTTTTCGCAAATTGATCGGTTTTCTGTGATTTGACAGAAACCGGCGCATCGAACGATCTCCCGTTTGGAGAAACAAATGCGACAGGAATCACCTCTCCCCCATGAGAAAACGAAACAATCCTCACAAAAGCCTGGCCTTTCACGCGGCTTTCTTCTGCGCGCTCTGAGTCAATCTTTACCTTGGAAGACGACGATTTTCTGCCATGTTTCGAACGCCTTTCCAACAGAGAGGGTTTTACAGGCTCGCTTTCCCTTTCAAAAGCGAAACAATTAAAACAATTAAAATTCAACTTTGATTTCATGATGGCGTTGAAATTTCCGACTGTAATTTGCTCTCTGTTCTGAGGAATTCAGGCTCAGGTTCTGTTAGGGTAAACACTGGTGCCGTCTATATTAAGTACAGGACATGAAGATTGTTCAACGCAGACATCCATTAAAAATCGGGCTCCACCTGGTTTCGAACTCGTGACTTCGATAATTATCGTATTATTCCCTTTCAATGTTCACATCGTGCGAATTTTCATACGCGTCTATCGACAAATATTTCAACTCAACGTGATAAACTCGTTTTAAAAGTATCTTCTTTTCCGCTCAAACAGTGTGCCACGAGTTCTTCATTGGGCGTGATCACTTTGGAGTCCAATCAAACATTCCAACAATGTGTTATTAAAGCTTTTACTTCATTTAATTATTAGAGGAAAGTCACAAAAGTCTTAAAGTACAATAGAAATGATGTTTTAATTCATTATAGTTCGATTTAAAGTGTGACAATATTTTCGTCGGGTTGGTCATTTTGGACTCAAATCCAACATTCTATCGATATGTTATTAAAACTTCTAGTTCATTTAATTATTAGAAGAAAGTCACAAAAGTCTCAAAGGTATAAAAAAAATGATGCTTTAATTCCTTTTTCGCTCAACTTAAAGTGTGTCACGATATTTTCATTAGGCGTGGTCACTTTGGACTCAAATCCAACATTCTATCAATGTGTTATTAGAACTTTTAATTCATTTAATTACTAGAGGAAAGCCACAAAAGTCTTAAAGATATAAAAGAAATGATGTTTTAATTCTTTACTGCTCAGCTTAAAGTGTGCCACAATTTCTTCATTAGACGTGGTTACTTTGAACTCAAATCCAACATTTTATCAATGTGTTATTAAGGTTCTTAGTTCATTTAATTACTAGAGAAAAGCCACAAAAGTCTTAAAGATATAAAATAAATAATGTTTTAATGTCCACTCACATCTGAATATGTTTTTTTATTATGCATTTTTATGACTTCTCATTTCTCCCAAAAAAATTTAGATTTTTTAAATTATAAAAATAAGTAGTTTCTTGTGAATAAAATGTAAAAAAATATAGTTCATTTCAATCATTTCTCCAACTTTTTAAAGACTTTTTATTATGCTTTCTTTTTTTATAAGAATTTAATTATTATTATTCTTTAATTGCTATTTTTTTAAGTTACAATATTGTGAAGGAAAATAAACTTTCTCTAAGTTTAATTTTAGGTTAATCTAATATAATGTATATAATTCAATATAAATCAACTTGCAATAATTATTTGATAGTTGTGGGAGCAAATAATTTGAAATTAAATGCTAATATAGTAAATTAAATACAATGGATAACAATACTTGTCTCTAACAATGATGAAGGAGATACTTTTCATATAGATGCAAAAATTAGATGTTTTAATACAAAGAAGAGGTGATATGTATCTACCCTTGATCTGAAGAAGAGGTTACAATTTTTGGCCAAACTTGACATTAAAATCAGGATTTTTCACCAGACATTCACTTTCTTACACCTATAGTAGCTAAACCATTAAGGTTTTGAAGATGAATCAAACTAGTTATTTGTTAGATATTTTGTGTAGATTCTAATTATATTTTTTTAAAAAAAATTAAAAAATAAATTGTGAATCATTTTATGTAATTTTTAATAACTTATTTTTTCTACTAATCAGCATTTTTAAAAAGTGATGTTCACTTCGGCACACATAAATTTTTTTATAGATAGGATACAATTCTGATATTTAAAATGCAAATTTTTCACACCAATATCTAGGGGATGGATATTTTTTCATAATTTTTGTTGCATATATTTTTTTTAATTAATTTTCCAATTCAGCGTAATTATAATTTGGATAGAGGTGTACTTCGCACGATAACTTTTTTTGTATTTATTTGAATTAAATTATTCTTTTTGTTGGAATAAGGACATCAATACCTAGGGCACATGTATTTTTTAGAATTTTTTTTCTCTATTTTTCTATTTTTTCGTATGTGTGAAATAAAAAACTTGATGTTCATTGAAAATCCTACATTCACAAGAAATAAAAATAAATATAATAAAAATTAAACATATTTAAAATTATACTTTTTAGGAAGCTTATAATAGGGCTACAGGCTTACAAAGCATAAATTTTAAATGAATTCATTTGATCACCCAAAAGGTAAATCAAAAGTGGTTTTTATCAGATTTTGATAGGTGTAGAGGAGATTCGATTATAGGTATGGTTTAAATCTAACAAGTTTCTATCCAAGGGGGTTTGATCTAAGGGGGTTTGATCAATCCCTCTTTAATTAAAATAATTTAAATGGAACCTTTAAAGTCATAAATCATTGTATTTTCTAAAAATATGTGATTTCAGGCAAAAATTAGGATGTCCCAAAAAGTGTAACCCATTATTGTGGCAGCACCCTAGTACCATTATAATGGCTTGTAGAAATTATGATGACACTTTCATTGTCTATGATACATCAAAGTGTGTTAGACTAGATGCTCATGGTAACACCACTTGATCATTGATATGTTTTTTGTTAATATCACACATTCTAATAGTGGTATAAACCACTCTACACAAGATCGAGCTCTATGTTAACCATACTTATACAAAACCTTATGTAGTTTCTACCGTAACTTCAATAAGATTTTACACACCCCTAAGCTAAATCGTAAAGGTTAACTCACACTAAACATTCATGTTGTTCCAAGTCTTACACTTTTGGCATTCACCAATGTAGTCATTTTGGTGATTTAGGTAGCACCCCATGAGGCTTGTGTTTATCTGAGGTCGTCCATCAACACTTTGCACACCTTCCAACCAAACTACTTATTTTTCAACAGATAATGTGTCACACATGAAAATAATTCTTCCATAATGACTACTAGGCTTCATAGCATGTAAAATATATGTACATGTGTATGTGTATGTGTATGTGTATGTGTATGTGTATGTGTATGTGTATATATATATATATGTATGTATGTATGTATGTATGTATGTATGTATGTATGTATGTATGCAAGTATATATATGTTGGATATTGCTGATTTGTGGTTGTCATTGATGTCAACACTATTGGTATTAATGTCTTTAAAGTTGTATATGTCTAGGATATTGAGAAAATTGTAATAAAATAAGTTGCAGGTTGTTGATGGTGCAGTGAAGTTCAGCATGGTGGCTAGCTCAGTATATTGATGATAAGAGGTTGTGGATTAAAGGGCTTGCTGACAAGTATATCTAGTTTATCCACATGAAGTTTCAGAGGTTTGCATGAATATTTAATTGAGTTATGAGCATCTGTGTTCTGTTAGTTGTTTTGTTGCTTTAGTTGGTGTTCTTGAAAGAAAATGATGTGATTCTAGTAATTTGATTTGTTGTGGATGCTTCTGTGGTGATTCATGATGCTTGTGGATGTTTCTAGATTGTGCTCTATCTGTGTTTTTTGTCTGCATTGATCATTGTGTTTGTGATTGGTGTTTTTCTTTTGTGAGTTCATGGTTTTCATGATCATGGCTGACAGGGTGATTGTAGCATGTTGCGGATCTTTGAGGCATAATTTTTTAAGGTGTTTCATGTTCAATACATGTTTTTTTGGGTCCTTAATATGTTTTGGCTAACATTGTTTGGTGTGCATTGATAATTGTTTATTGATTTGGGTCGACAGTTTGTACACATTTTATATTTTGTTGGGCTGACATATAGTTGATGTCATCCTTAGATGCAGATATATATGATCAATTGTTTATACCATTTGAAGGTGTGGTATGCAATGTATGTTGAGTGTTGTGTGTGAATAATGATCTAATCTTTCAAAGGAAAAAGTAAAGTGTGAAGAAGAGTGAGCAGAAGAAAGTGTTTATATGCTTAACCAGAACTGTAATCAGGCATTAGAAGATGTTATTTTCTTAGTTCAAAATCTTCTGGATGTAATCTGAATGTGACTACAAGATAGTGAGTCTTCCTTTGGGCAGTAAGCCTTTTTTATTTGAGCAATGAGCTCTAGGAAGTGTGCATGAATGCATGTGCATTCCCCATTTATAATACTTTTAACAAAGTATAATCTTGTGGATTAACCTCCATCGTGGTTTTCCCCCTAATAGGGTTTCCATGTAAAATTTATCTTGGTGTTATGTGTGTTCTTGATGTGGTGATGGTTTATGCTTTCATGTTTATATATCAAATCTGAGAATAAGTTTAATTTGTATAATTTTTGTGACAACTAATTCACCCCCCCTCTTAGTTGTCTACCTTTGTATTTCCAACAATTGGTATCAGAGCAGGTTCCTCAGAAGAAGTTTAATAGCTTGAGGTGATCTGAGATGGCAACATATAAGAAGGATAGTTCAAAATTTGATGGAACTAATTATTCTCTTGGAAGACTCGAATGGAGTGTCATCTGAGATGCATTAGTGAACCTTATTGGACAATTACAAAGAATAGGTATATCATCCCACAGAATGGTCCTTCTATTGCAGGTGAGATTAAGGAAGTCGAGTACAATATCAGGGATAAGGAGGCATTGTTGAGTGCTCTAACTGATTCCAAGATGACAAATGTAATGGAGCTAAAGACTGCTTATGAGATTTGGAAAATGTTGGAAACTTTGTATGAAGGTGATACCCATGTGAAGATTGCTAAGCTGCAAAGTCTGAAAGGGAAATATGAAATGTTTAGAATGGGTGAAGATGAGAACATCACTTCTTTTATGAAGAGTGTGAATGAACTTGTGTGTAGTATCAAATGTACTAGTGGAACATTGGAAGAATCAGAGATTGTTGTTAAAGTGCTCAGATCCTTTCCTGATGCATACAAACATAAAGCTACTGCTATTGAGTAGATCCAAACTGTGAAAAATGTAACCAGAGACATGTTGATTGGTAAGCTTACTACTTTTGAGTTAAGTGAGTTTGATGAATCTCTTCCTAAGATAGAATTTGTGTTCCAAGCTACTATCTCCAGAAAAGATAAGTAGAGATATGATTGAGGAGAAAGTTCTTTTAGAAAAATGTCCAAGTATGAGTAAGAAATGAGAGAGATTGAAGAAGAAGAGAGAAAACTAGATGAGCTTGAAGCACTTATTGTCCAGAGGGTAGCCAAAGGAGAAGGTAAGTATAAAGGGAAATTTCCTCTTAAATTTTTTTCTTGTAATAGGATAGGTCATTTTGCCTCAAGGTGTTCAGAAAGAGTTTTTAAGCCAAGACCTAACAAGCCTAGATTCCAAAGAAAGTGCTATTATGTTGTTGACGAAGGTGTGACAGATGATGAATCTGATAAAGAGAATTTAAGTGAGGATGACTAGGTGTTTATTGCTATAAAGGAAAATGATCCAGTACCTACTGAAACTACTAGGTGCACAAATGTCGAGAAATCTCTAGCTGCCAGAGTTGAAGAAAAAGATGAATGGGTGATTGACATTGGATGTTCTCATCACATGACAGGTGATAAAAGTAAATTTGTGAGCTTGGAAAAGTATGATGGTGGTGTTGTAAGATTTGGTGATGACAAAGCTGGTGTAATCCATGGAAGAGGATCCATTTCTCTTGATGGTAAGCATAATACTAATGATGTTCTATATGTGTAAGATTTGAAGCATAATCTCTTAAGTTTTGGACAGATGGTTGACAAGGGATACAATCTTCAATTCAAGAATGGAAAGTGTAGAATATTGGGGAGTTCCAAAAATGTGATTGCATCTGGTACAAAAATAAAAGGTAATATCTTTCACCTAAGTGCTACTAGAAAAAGTTGTCGGATTGCTCAAGTTGATGAAAGTTGGTTGTGGCATAGGAGAATGTGTCATGTAAACTTTGATAATATTATCAAGATAAGTTCTACTCAGGCAGTTCAAGAGATCTTCCTAAGTTGATAAAACCTACTAATGCTATATGCAAGGAATGTCAGTTGGGGAAGCAAACTAGAGTTTCATTCCGGAGCAAACAACATTGTTCAAATGAAGTGTTGGAGCTTGTGCATACTGACTTGTGTGGTCCTTCTAGAGTCAGAAGTTTATAAGGAGACATGTATTTCATGTTACTTATTGATGATTATTCTAGATTAATGTGGGTTACTTTCTTGAAGGAAAAGTCTAAAGCTCTAGAGAAATTCAAGATTTTTAAGGCTATGGTTGAGACAGAGATAGGTCTGAAGATTAAATGTCTAAGATCAGATAGAGGTAGTGAATTCACTTTTGGTGAGTCTAATTCTTTTTGTGAAGAGCATAGGATAAAGAGACAATTATCTGCCCTATGGATCCCTTAGCAAAATGGAGTTGTGGAAAGGGAGAACAGGATAATTCAAGAAGTTGCTAGGACCATGATGCTGAAAGGAAATGTTCTACATATCTACTGGAGAGAAGCTATGAGTACTTCCATTTACAATCTCAATCGATACATGTCAAAGGTGATACCGGTAAGACTCCCTATGAGCTATGGTATGGTCATAACCCTACTGTTAGATACTTAAAAAACTTTGGGAGTAAATGCTATATCAAAAGAGATGAAGATATAGGAAAGTTTGATGCTAGAAGTGATGAATGAATCTTTCTTGGTTATTCTACTAAAAGTAAAGCCTACCAGTGCTACAATAAGAGATTGAGGAAAGTAATTGAAAGTGCTAATGTGAAGGTTGATGAAGACACGGTTAGATCATCTATAACCTGCAGATATGATTCAGATGATCAGAATGATAGTTTAGATAAAGGAAAGAAAGTTAAAACTCCAAATCAAGTTCAAGTCATTCCGGTGAATCAAGAAATCAAGAGGAAGGAACTAGTGAAAGTGAAAAAGTGAGATCACAAGAGCCTAAAGTTCAAGAAGACCCTAAGACTCCAAGATATGTAAGACTAAATCATTCAGAAGATCATATTATATGTGATAAGAATAAAGGTGTTCAAACTAGGAGAAGAATCGCAGAAGAATGTTGTTTGATATCAAAGATTGAGCCTAATAGTGTCAATGAAGCATGCAAAGATGAACATTGGGTGGAAGTAATGAAAGAAGAACTACTAGAAATTGAGAAGAATGATACATGGATTCTTTTTCCTAGACCTAAGGACAAAAATGTAATTGGAACTAAATGGGTCTTTTGAAACAAATTATTGAATGAGCAAGGTGAAGTTGTCAGAAACAAAGCAAGACTTGTGTGTAAAGGATACTATCAAATGGAAGGAATTGACTTTGAAGAAACTTTTGCTCCTATTGCTAGGATTGAAGATGTGAGACTATTTCTTGCTTATGTTGCTTACAAAAACTTCAAGGTTTATCAAATGGATGTCATGTTAGCATTTCTAAATGGTGAACTAGAAGAAGAAGTGTATATTGAGCAACCTGATGGATTTCAATTTACTGACCAGGGAGATATGGTTTGTCAGTTGAATAAAGCATTGTATGGACTTAAGCAAGCCCTAAGAGCATGGTATGCTAGATTGGACAAGTATTTGTTGAAGCTTGCATTTAATAAAGGTACTGTTGATAGTAATTTGTATTTCAAGATTGATCATGATAAAGATTTGATTGTTGAAGTCTTTGTTGATAATATCATTTTTGGAGGAGATAATAGTTTTTGCATGAAGTTTGTTGATGAGATACAGAGTGAGTTTGAGATGTCTATGATTGGAGAAATGAAATTATTTTTGGGATTGCAAATTACTCAGCTAGATAGAGGGATCTTTATATCTCAATCCAAGTATGTGAAATAATTGCAAAATAAATTTGGTATGGAAGATTCAAAGCTAGTTGGTACACCTATGGTGACCGGATGTAAGTTAACACAAGATGATGGTTCTCCTAAAACAAATCAGACTAGATACAGATCCATGATTGGTGGATTCAAGATCTATTTGACTTTAACTAGACCTAATATCATGAATGTCATATGCATTGTTGCAAGATTTCAAGCTGATCCTAAGGAATCTCATGTGATAGCTGCGAAGAGGATTTTTAGGTACTTGAAGGGGATAGTTGATTTTGGCCTATGGTATCCTGGAGAAGATGACCTTACTTTGAGTGCTTTTACGGATGCTGATTGGGCAAGAGATATGAATGATAGAAAGAGTACTAGTGGTGGTGCATTTTTCTTGGGAAAGAAGTTGATTTCATGGTCAAGTAAGAAGTAGAATGCCATTTCTTTATCTACTACAAAGGCAGAATACATTGTTGCTACTAACAATTGTACTCAAGTATTGTGAATGAAGTAGATGTTGAAAGATATTAGAGTTGTGTATGATGAACCTATTGCTATATTCTATTATAATCCAAGTGCAATTAACATTTCTAAGAATTTGATGCTGCATTAAAAAACCAAGCATATATCTATCAAGTTTCACTTTTTAAGAGAGAAGGTGAGTGAAAAGGAAGTCAGATTGGAGTATGTTCCCACTAAGGAACAAATTGCAAATATCTTTACCAAGCCCTTTCCTAAGGATACTTTTGAGTATCTCAGAGGGAAGCTAGGGGTGATTACCCCTCCTAATTAGAATTAAGATGCATTGACTTGTATCAGTCTATGAACTTGATAGTCATATCTTGTGATCCAGATTGATGTTGTGGTGGCTGCAACTCAGGGGGAGTAGTCAGATGTTCAAAAATGTGGTTCAAAGCTTGTGGAGAAAGATAATGTGTATATTTTTCATTGATGTCAAAGGGGGAGAAGAGTCATGTGAAAAATTGTGAAAGATTTAAGGAGAAAAGAGTCAAAATATAAGGGGGGAAAAGTGTTAAGAGAAAGTTGTGTTGATGGTGTTTTTCACATCATGTGTTGCCATCAATGCCAAAGGGAGAGATTGTTGGCTATTTCTGATTTTTCGTTGTCATTGATGTCAACACTATTGGCATTAATGTCTTTAAGGTTGTATATGTGAAGGATATTGAGAAAATTATAATAAAATAAGTTGCAGGTTGTCAATGGTGCAGTGAAGTTTAGCATGGTGGCTAGCTCAGTATATTGATGATAAGAGGTTGTGGATTAAAGGGTTTGTTGACAAGTATATCTAGTTTATCCACATGAAGTTTCAAAGGTTCGCATGAATAGTTGATTGAGTTATGAGCATCTATGTTCTGTCAGTTGTTCTATTGTTTTAGTTGGTGTTCCTGAAAGAAGATGATGTGATTCTAGTAATTTGATTTGTTGTGGATGCTTCTGTGGTGATTCATGATGCTTGTTGATGTTTCTAGATCGTGCTCTATCTATGTTTCTTTTTGCATTGATCGTTGTGTTCGCGATTGGTATTTTTCTTTTGTGAGTTCATTTTTTTCATGATCATGGCTGACAGGGTGATTGTAGCATGTTGCAGATCTTCAAGGCATAATTGTTTAAGGTGTTCTGTGTTCGAGACATGTTTTTTTGGGTCCTTACTATGTTTTGGCTGACATTGTTTGGTGTTCATTGATAATTATTTATTGATTTGTGCCGACAATTTGTACATATTTTATATTTTGTTGGGCCGACATATAGTTGATGTTATCCTTAGTTGCGGATATATATGATTAATTTTTTATACCATTTGAAGGCGTGGTGTGTGATGTATGTTGAGTGTTGTGTGCAAATAATTTTCTAATCTTTCGAAGGAAAAGGTAAAGTGTGAAGAAGAGTGAGCTGAAGAAAGTGTTTATGTGCTTAACCAGAATTGTAATCAGGCATTAGAAGATGTTATTTTCTCAGTTCAAAATCTTTTGGATGTAATATGAATGTGACTGTAAGATAGTGAGTCTTCCTTTGGGTAGTAAGCCTTTTTTATTTGAGTAGTGAACTCTAGGTAGTGTGCCTAAATACATGTGCATTCCCCATTTATAATACTTTTAACAAAGTATAATCTTGTGGATTAACCTCCACCATGGTTTTTCCCCTAACAGGGTTTCCATGTAAAACAAATCTTGGTGTTATGTGTGTTCTTGATGTGATGATGGTTTATGCTTTCATGTTTATATATCAGATCTAAGAATAAGTTTAATTTGTATAATTTATGTGACCACTGATTCAGCCCCCCTCTCAATTGTTTTCCCTTGTGCTGCCAACAATCTATGTGTATATGTATACATACACATATACATGCATATGTATGTTGGTGTAGACACAAATCGAGGGTCTAGAAAGAATTGTACAACCCTGCAACTTAGAGTTAACACAATGGAAATAACATAAGATATCGATCAGAAAATATGAAATTTCATTGATTCAGTGATTGGAAGTCTTACATGCATCATATGCAAAATAATTAGGGCTCAAAATCCTGTAGTAAGGGCATTACAACATTAAAAGTGGCTCAAGGCCTTATTATAGTCCATAGCCTAGAAGGTTGGATTGAATTGTGAACTATCTATAATGATCTACTTGATTATCTCTTGAAGTGAATACTTTCAAATGATTACGAATGATCTTAAATATGGATCTCCCACTCCAATAATGGTCTGTGTCAACCTCAAAGTTTTACAAACCCCAATGAATGATCAAGCGATTAGGTTGACCTTAAAACATGAAAGATAAATCTTCAACATATTGCAAATCTCCTAGATAGATCCCCTTGGACCCAAAATGATTGTATGATGTTTGATTAAGATTTTTGTTAGCTCTCAAAAATGCAAGTAAACATACCTCAAGAGGCTGCCAATCTCTTGATACGTTTTAGGGTAACAAACAAGGTCAAGAGAGCTCAACCTTCTACTCTTTAGGTGCTGCTAAACCTAGGCGGGTGTACCTTTCTAAATAAAGCAGACTTGAATTATGATTATCTTTCTTGCAATGATTTGTCCACAATGGAAAATGGAAGTGAATGAATGAAATCAAGCACAATAGCAATCTTCTAATCTAAATCCTAAAGTGCTCAATAAATAGATATAAAGAAGCTGAATGAATTCAAAATGATGAAGTGCAGAGGCTAGTGCCTTGTTGGGTATGCGGAGTTAAATGAGATCAAGATGATCAACACTTCTCTAGAGAAACTCAAACTATCTGGCATATATTATGTTTACAACTTGTATAAACATGCAAAATTTGATTACGAAGCTCTACTTGAACAATCCAGATGATTCTCTCTGATTACTGTGATTAACTAAAAGGATTTAATCCTTGCTTGAAAGAACCAATCAATCAATCACACAGATACAAAAAATGTGCACTGATGAATTATATATAAACTTGTCATATCAATTCAAACAACTAGAAAGCCTCAATCTTGGAGACAACTTAGCAATACTTTAATTAAATTCAACAAATAATTGACACCAGAGAAATTCAACAACATCAACTAATTTTCATAAATACCTCCATTTTGAAATCATGCAACAATAGTCTCTGATCTAATAATTTTATTCCACTATATCAACTTGTTGTGTATCGAATATCTAATAATTGGTGTCTTTTACAATTACAAAAATGCTAATTTATACACCAGCATGAGAAAATAAATCATATTGGAAATCCATGTCGACCACCATAGAATTCAGGCAAATCCATGTCAACCCTCAACAGCATTTGAAAATAGTTAATTGCCAATGGAACAGTCACCAGGACAGTGTTGAAAGTATGCCAAAGGAAAAATATCGCTTATCGTTGTCTGCCCATGTTCCCCTGTTCATCACCGTGACCAATCCGAGTCGTGGAGATATCATACCACCTTCAATATGTCTCACCAAAAACACTTTCATCACTTGTATTGCTGTGACCCTTCGTTATCAGGCAGACCATATAGATAATTCAATTGTTATGCCGAAAGCCCCCTATTCATCTCATGTGTCACTGTAACTTATCACTCTCGGGGAGACGTTATGTAGATTGTTCTTTGTTTCACCGAAAAGTCCACACGACCAAAACCTGTTGCCGAGAGAATACCAACCTTTCGTCCAAAGAAATCCATTTTGTATTGTCGGCAAGACCCGACGGGCTCGCCAAGACATAATGCTGAAAATTATCACTCTGGCTGAAGTGAACACCTGTGCAAAGTCGGTAAGACATATGGAGATCGCCATGACATCCCACCGAAAACCATAACTCATGCCGATATGATGTATTATGTTCCTCCGGTCGGCGAGACAAGAAGACATCGCTGAGACACAATGCCGATAACTCCAAGCTCTGCCGAAGAAAGCCCATATGAGCTAATCGGTAAGACACAACAAATTCACTATGACCATATATCGACGGGATGACTTATGCTGATATGAATCTTTTTTGTCGCCGAAACAAAAGAAGTGTCCTGCCGATAGCTGCCAGTGAATAAACTTCAAGCGATGTGACACAGGAAATGTCTTGCTGATAGGAAACATAGATATTTACAAGTAGAAGAATGGATCAGGGAGACCTTAATGCTGTCACGCCGATAGGAACAAGAATGTGAAAAATGTAGACCCGATGAAACATATGGAGCAACATGGACAAGTATGGAGAAAATATGCACGAAAAGAGGGAAATGCATTCAAGGTAGGACTCACTTGGAAGATTATGAATGTAGAAAACATGTGAATTTATTCAAAAATTTACAATCCCAATAGTGGCTCCGTCTAGGGATGAATGATAGTAAGATCATTGCAGGGATCTAGATCTTTGGGTGAGTAGACTAGACACAAAATGAGCAAACTGGAAATGGACAGAGGGCATGATGGAATGAATGCAAAATGAATGCAAAATGGAGGTGAATGCAAAACCCTAAACTACTGTGCATGGAAAATAATTTTAAAGAGGATGAGCAAGAGTTGTCCATGCACTGGCAACACTTAATCCTCTGTGTTTCAACTTCACCTATTCTGAGATGTTACAATCTGAAACTCAAGCCATACTTTCCCCTATCAAATACCTAGTTTTTCTTTAAGTTCATCAGATTCCCCTTGAAGATATTCATACAATCTTTCTTGTCACTATTATTGAAATTTCTTAGAGTATCATCATGTTCGGTTTGGCCCAAAATCCCTACACCCTTCTGTAGTTCAAATTCTTCATGACCATGGGACAAACCCCTGTTATTTTCAACATACAAAATGCATGCAGATTCAATACAACTTCTTATATTATCTCTCTCACTGTTATGAATTGTGAAACATTCACTCAGTTGTATTGAAAAATTACCATCAAAGTGCTTCTCTTGAGAAACAAAAAGCTCATTCATATCAACACTGTCTGAGATAAACAAATCTGAAACCTTTTGCACCTCTTTGATACTGCCATTTGGAGACAACACTGGATTCTGACCCATATCTTCAATATCAAGCATATATGAACCAATCAAATCTGGAATTCTATTATCCTTGGCATGCAAACAAATGTCCTCTTCACATGAGTTAGAAATTTCAAAATCACATACCTTATCTTGAATGGACACAGACTTTTGATCAACTTCAAAGGTTTCACCATCAACTTGAGAAGTGCATTGAGAGTCATAAGAATCATCACACAAAGATATTTCTCTGTCAAAACAAATGTAAGCTGGACAAAGAACCTCAGGATCACCTTCATGTGTATATCTCTGATATTCAAGAGTCAGCAAATCTAAAATTTGCTCACTGCTGAGCAAGCAAGTCTCAATACTTTCATCACTATAGTTATATTATTCATTTTTGTCATCATCAAAAAGAGGCCCAAGATCATCAGAGAATGATAAAACATAAACATTACCAGCACAATCACTTGTTCCATAATTTGACACATCATTTTGTTTGTCTGAAAATATCTTTCCCTCATCATCAAATGCATCTTTATAGCTTTCAACTGTAGTAGGAGGTATTATATACTCATTATCAAATGAACACACATTGTCCATTGCATCTTCCTCTTGATCATCACAAGAACTACAAGAATCACCTTGCTGCAAATCAAAATCCATAAATCCATCTTCACAATTTGTATATTCACTGGATCTTTCATAACATACACTGCCCTCTATGTCATAATTTGATATACAGGAAAGAAATTCATCATCCTCGTCTTTCTCATGCATGCTATCATATGAACCATATTGATTTGCACCTGTCTCATCTTCTATTGGTTGCAGTGAAAAATTGATCTCCTGATGCTCATCTGTGATATCATCATTGTCTTCATACCTTTTCCCTTGTGTGGTATTAATAAATTTATTTACTAGATCAAAGGTATATTGTTTTGTTGACTTTGGCCAATACAATGATTCAGGTTCTCATGCTTCAGTAGAGTACATCCTCCACACACCATTGTAGTCAGGGACAACATATTTTTTAATTGGATCAGTACTGACTAACTCATGTTGGGCTGATTCTATCTTGAAATTTCCAAGATTTACATCACAGAAACAATTAATCTAATCTTGAGGTGCAAAGTCAACAAGCTGGTTCATTCTTGGCTCTCTATACAACTTGACTTCCTGACCATTTACTGGAATAGTAGCATAAGACGGATCAAACTGAATATTTCCTCCAACTGCTGCTGTCCATTGTCTTGATAGAAGCATCCCAAACTAAGGAGGAGTATCTATCACTGTTATATCTATATTACATGCCACCTGTGGATAAGTAGTCAGTTTGACTTCAACATCTTTTATAATACCTACCACAGGAATAGGTATGTTATCCATTGCATAGCATTTTCCTTCATATGTATCGACCCTCATGCCAAGCTGCTTCATAACTCCTACTGGCATAATATTTATAGCAGTGCCAGAGTCTATCATGCAATTCCTTAGAAATTTGTTATTGATAAGAAATGTAGTGAAAAAATGATCAACTTGTGGGGGAGTTGCTAATACATCATTCAGGCAGACATCTGGGATATCTATTTTCTCCTGCCTATTGACTGCTGAGTAGCTAGTTTCTTTTTAGAATTCATTATCATTTGAACAACACTATCTCTGTATTATTTTATTTTCGTCATTTCAAGTAGAGGAACAAATATTTTTACCTAGGATAATGCTTGTGTGAAGTCAAAAGAAGATCCCTCCACCTTAACAACTTTCTTCTGTTCTGGCATTTTTCCTTTGTCTTCTTCCTTCTCATTTTTACTAGGCTGGTCAGGCCTTTGTATCTCTTTGTGTAATCCTTCAACTTCCTACTTTTGGATAGGCTTATGTTCACTCTTATCAGGCTGTCTCTTTTCTGGCTTCTTCACAGTTCCTTGTGTTGCTTTCTGATCTTTCATAAAAATTCCCCCAGGAATGCCTTCCATCTCATTTATTTTTTGTTTCTCAACCAGTATTTACTCCTTGCTTCCTCAACAACAACAATAGTTATTCTCTCCATTTCATCTTTAGTGAGTCTCCTCACACTGTATTGAGTAGGAAGCTCAATAGAATGTGGATCTGTATAATCTTCCTCAGAATCGTAAAAGACCTGCTATTCATCCATATGGACATTATATTTCTGATTTGAAACATCATATTCATAGCCTTCATCCTCTGAAGATGAATACCCTTCTTCCATATGGTAAAAGTGTTTGAAGTCAGATACACTTTGTGATATTCTCCATTGTTTTCCATCAACATCCCTTCCTCTTGCATTCTTTGAGCTACAACACAATAATCTGGGGAATGTGGCTAATTACAAACTTCACAGAAGTAATTATTATTCACCATATAAGTTCCCTTTTTGCTCAATGGATCAGGAGTCTCTTTGTTTCTTCACTTAGCTATTATAGGTTTTCCATCCTTCCAGTCTGTATTATAAGGCATGTCATGCAACCTCGGCCTTTCATTTTTGTATGTGTTCTCCTGTCTGTACTAATAATTATTTCTTTGCTGAGGAGGCCTTGGGTTATCTCTTTTATTGACTATACCAGCAACCTTCGTGTTGTTTTCAATTGTTAATGCTATGTTCTGAGCTTCAGCCATATCTCTTAGGAATCTATTCCTCAATTCATACCCTATTTTAGGATCAAATGCATTCAAATAAACACTCAAAGCTACAGAATCTGGCAACCTTGATCTAGGAGGTACCTTAGTCTGCAACTTGTTGAATCTTCAGTTGAAATCATAAATTGAATCATTCTGATTTTTCTGAATTCACATAAACTCATGAAGAGCTCCATCTAGTGCATTTAGATTCCCATACTATTCTAAGAATTGATCTTGGAATACTTGAAGAGAATTGATTGAGTATGCTTGCAAGTTGTTAAACCAATCCCTAGCATCTTCAAGAAGTGACATCATAAAAAAATTCATGTGTAAATCTTCATATGGCACATCTATGTCTTGGATGAAGATGTTGAAACTCCTTAAATGCTCTTCAATAGTGATTGCATTGCTCCCCATAAATTTGGGCACCATATCCCTCCAACTGCCATCCATAGGGTAAGGGTATAACTAAAAAACCTGCAAAATCAAACTGTTTGATCATGGTTGCATGCTGGTGAGGAGGAGGAATAGGTGGACACTGATGCTGGTGCATATGATTGTTGTACTATGCATTATACTGTGGGATAAAATACTGACCAGGAGGTGGATGCATACCTGTATGCTGTGTGGGAATATGAGGTGGATGATTTGGCTGCTTATAGTGATTCCCAGTCTAATGGTTCTAAGCATTCGATTGATTAGATGGCCCTGCACCATGACTACCCTACTTATGAGGTGGTACATACTTTGGAGGGCAATCAACTATCTGATCAGTAACTTGTGCTTTCTGCAATTTGGATTCTTTTATTGCTTGTATCATCCGGGCCTTTTCCTGTTCTTTTCTTTCCTTTTCTTGGGATTCAAACAACGCCTTGTTTTCTTCAAAACTCAAAGATTCATAATCTTCTTGAGGAGATGCATGATCAATAGGTTCATTCTGATCACCCTGTGTTTCTAGATCATATTCCTGCCTCTTTCTAGCTTCAAACTCAGCCTGTTTCTAAGGATCGAGAGAAGGGAAAATATTTCTTTGATCTTCTAGGGTACAAGGCTCTTCACTTGAATCATCTCTCCATGTATCATAGCAATTATATGTTTCACAATGTGCTCTTGGTGCTTTTCTTTTGTCTGTTATGCACATGTCCTCATTGATCCTCTTTCCTTTATCAACTCTATCATATTTGTGTGTCCACTTACTACTGCTAGAAGGAGCTCCAATATGACCTCCACTGTAGTGAGATATTCTTCCATTCATGATAAATAGATACAAAATTTCTGTCAAAGTTGCCACTCACTTTTGTCTAAAATTGAGAAAATACTTAATGTTTCTTATCCACAGTGGAGTCTGTATATAGTTCCTGACTCTATGAAAGGTCTTGATTTTGAATGTGTCCCCAGCAGAGTCGCCAATTTGTTAGCTCTCAAAAACGTAGGTAAAGATACCTCAAGAGGCTACCAATCTCTTGATACATTTTATGGTAACAGACAAGCTCAAGACAGCTCAACCTTCTACTCTTCAGGTACTGCTGAACCTAGGTGGGTGTACCTTTCTGAATAAAGCATACTTGACTTATGATTATCTTTCTTGCAATGATTTGTCCACAATGGAAAATGGAAGTGAACGAATGAAATCAAGCACAATAGCAATCTTCTAATCTAAATCCTAAAATGCTCAATAAACAGATATAAAGAAGTTGAATGAATTCAAAATGATGAAGTGCAGAGGTCAGTGCCTTGTTGGGTATGCGGAGTCAAATGAGATCAAGATGATCAACACTTCTCTAGAGAAACTCAAACTATCTGGCATGTATTATGTTTACAACTTGTATAAACATGCAAAATGTGATTACAAAGCTCTACTTGAACAATCCAGATGATTCTCTCTGATGACTATGATTAACTAAAAGGATTTAATCCTTGCTTGAAAGAACCAATCAATCAATCACACAGATACAACAAATGTGCACTAATGAATTATATATAAACTTTTCATATCAATTCAAACAACCAGAAAGACTCAATCTTGGAGACAACTTAGCAATACTTTAATTAAATTCAACAAATAATTGACACCAGAGAAATGTAGCAACATCAACTGATTTTCATAAATACCTCCATTCTGAAATCATGCAACAATAGTCTTTGATCTAATAATTTTATTCCACTATATCTACTTGTTGTGTATCAAATATCTAATAACTGGTGTCTTTTATAATTACAAAAATGCTAATTTATACACCAGCATGAGAAAATAAATCATATTGGAAATCCATGTCAGCCACCGTAGAATTCGGGAAAATCCATGTCAGCCCTCAACAGCATTTGAAAATAGTTAATCACCAATGGAACAGTCGCCAGGACAGTGTTGAAAGTATGCTGAAGGCAATATTGCTTATTGTTGTCTGCCCGTCTTCCCCTGTTCATCACCGTGACCAATCTGAGTCGTGGAGATATCATACCACCTTCAATATTCTCACCAAAAACACTTTCATCACTTTTATCGTTGTGCCCCTTCATTATCGGGCAAACCATATAGAGAATTCAATTGTTATGCCGAAAGCCCCCTATTCATCTCATGTGTCACTGTAACTTATCACTCTCGGGGAGACGTTATGCAGATCATTCTTTGTTTCACCGAAAAGTCCACATGACCAAAACCTGTCGCCAAGAGAATACCAACCTTTTTCTGAAAGAAATCCATTTTGTATTGTCGGCAAGACCCGATGGGTTCGCCAAGACATAATGCCAAAAATTATGACTCTGGCCGAAGTGAATACCTATGCAAAGTCGGTAAGACATATGGAGATCACCATGACATCCCACCGAAAACCATAACTCATGCCAATATGATGTATTTTGTTCCTCCAGTCTACGAGACAAGAAGACCTCGCTGAGACACAATGCCGATAACTCCAAGCTCTACCGAAGAAAGCCCATATGAGCTAATCGGTAAGACACAACAAATTTTCTATGACCATATATTGACGGGATGACTTATGTCGTTATGAATCTTTTTTGTCGCTGAAACAAAAGAAGTGTCCTGCTGATAGCTGCCAGTGAATAAACTTCAATCGTTGTGACACAAGAAACGTCTTGCTGATAGGAAACACAGACGTTCACAAGCAGAAGAATGGATCAAGGAGACCTTAATGTTGTCACGCCAATAGGAACAAGAATGTGAAAAATGCAGACCTGATGAAACATATGGAGCAACATGGGCAAATATGGAGAAAATATGCACGAAGAGAGGGAAATGCATTAAAGGTAGGACTCACTTGGAAGATTATGAATGTAGACAACATGTGAATTTATTCAAAAATTTACAGTCCCAACACTTTGCATGCTCCAGAATAGGTCTGTGCAATAATTATGGACCAGGTCGGCCCCCAAATGCTCTGACTAAGAATGATAATGAAATTTTGAGAGTGGTAACTTTCAACAAAAAATGAAAACTTCTTGAAATATAGATATGATGTAGATGACCTAATGTAGATGCAATATCATGCTCCACAAGTTGAGAAATGATAATGCGGTGAAATGTGGAATGTAATGTTGAAACTATTACCGATTGAAATGCAAGAAAATAAATATTTTTGGTTGATACATGATTGCTTTATAGCTACAGATGCTCCTACATCAAACACGTGGGGTGGGAAGAAAAGTGAGTCTTTCACTTTCCAAGGGCTAGAGGAAAAATAAAGTGGTCCACCTCAACTTGAGAAATCCATGATGAATCCCCCACTGGTCTACCTTTCCATTTTACTAGGTACTCCTTGTATTGCTGGTTTCTAGTGCTCCTTCCAGTTTTGGTATCCAAGATCTGCTCAATCTCCTCTGGTGGTTCATGTGGTAACTACTCCTTCAAATCAATTTCACTACTACCACTTAACTTTCCTTCATGATACTCATAGATGTCTACATTATTGAAAATAGGTGATATACCAAGTTTCTCTAATGATTCCACTTCATATGCATTCCTAGAATCAAACTTCCTTAGAATATTACACGGTCCAAACTTCCTCATCTTTAGCTTATTATATGTTCCTACTAGGAATCTTTCCTTCCTAAGATATACAATCACTTCATCTTCAACAGTGAATTTCTTATGTCTCATCTTCTCATTTTCCTTCTCCTTGTACTTACTATTCATGTCCTCCAAGTGTTTTTGGACTTGACTATGCAATGTTTCCATGAATCCTACAAACTCTTCTTCTACACTCCTCTTATTCTCCATGTTGATGTCTCTTAGCTCTGCAACTCCTCTAGGATGTACTCCTATCACAACCTTAAATGGTGTCTTTCCTGTACTTCAGTTTACTGAATTATCGTATGCAAACTTTGCTTGTGGTAGAACTATATCCCAATCTCCTACCTTATCTCCAACCAAACATCTCAATAAGTTATCCAAACTTCTATTTACTACCTCTATTTTTCCATTTGTTTATGGGTGATATGATGAAGTAAACTTTAGATCTATCTTCATCTTCTTCCATAATTTCCTCCCAAAGTATCCAATGAACTAGTTGTCCCTATCTGAAAATATGCTCTTAGGTAATCCATGTAATCTCACAATTTCTTTGAAAAATAGGTCAACAACATGAACAACATCATTAGTCTTCTTACAAGGAATAAACTATGCCCTTAGAAAATATTTCCACTACTACCATTATAGAATCATATCCTCTATATGTTCTTGGTAATCCTAATATGAAATCCATGCTTATATCCTCCCAAGGTTTCTTCGGTATTGTCAAAGGTTTGTGTAATCTAATATTCTAACTACTCCCTTTTGCTACTTGAAAAATTCTACAACTCTAAAGATACTTCATGAAATACTTGTATATTTGTGGCCAAAAATAGTGTTCACTCACCAAAGCCACTATCTTGTCAACTATGAAATGTCCTACTAGTCCTCCAGTATGCTTCTCCTTAATCATATTTTCCCTCATTAAACTCCTTGGAATACACAACTGATTTCCTTTGAACAACATATCTTCTTGAATGAAATAATCCAACCATTAGCTTTGGTCTGTCACTATTGGTTCTTTACATTCTCTCCATGCTTCAACAAAATTTGGATCACCTTTATACATGTGCTTTAGTTCTTCAAAACCCAATACTTCTACTCTCATCTCTATCAACAAATTCCTTCTTCTACTCAATGCATTTGCAACTTTTTTTGAATTTCCACTCCTATGCTTTAACAAAAATGTATAACTCTACAAAAATTCAACCCATCTCATATGTCTCTAGTTCAACTTCCCCTGATTGTTCAAATATTGTAAGGCTTGATGATCAACATACAACACAAATTCCTTAGGCAAAAAATAATGTCTACAATTCTTAAAGGCTTGAACTATGGCATAGAATTCCTGATCATAAACTGAATATCTTCGTTTGGCATCATTTAACTTCTCATTGAAATAAGCTACAAGTATTCTTTCTTGACTCAACACTGCTCCTATTGCATTTTTTTGGTGTAAATAAAGTCATGTACCTAGTTCATTCATTACTAGGGGACTTATTTACACATGTTAAGTTTACTTAGGTCCTAGGAAGGAATCTTTCTAGAAGGTGTTAGTTGTCATTAGTTGTTATCTTATCTTTTGACAACAACTACATGTGAACCTAGGAAAGTGTGATTATTTGTCTCATGTCATATGATTAAGACACTTGTCATAATCCTATGACATCTTGCATCTCACCTTGGCTATATAACCAAGGGGTATCTCTCATTATACACATCATAATCATATCATTGAATCATATTCATAAGAATATAGTTTATTCTTGTCATATTCATCTCTTTCTCTTGTGCTTTCCATTTGGTCTCAAGACCTTGGCAGCCATAGCCAATTCTAACACATTTCCACTTACATCACAATCAACTTGAAATACTTTGTCAAAATCAGGTAGTACTAACACTGGCTGCTCTGTCAATTTTTTCTTCAATAATTCAAAACTTCTTTGTGCTCTAGATGTCCACTTAAAGTCCTTCCTATCTCTTATTTTTTCAGTCACAGGTGTGTAAATTCTACTAAGTCTTCTGATAAACTTCTAGTAGAAACTAGCCAACCCATGGAATGATCTTACCTCTCCAATGTTCATTGGTGTAGGCCACTCAAAAATTGCTCTAACTTTCTCAGGGTCCATCTTCAATCCTTCAGTAGAAATGACAAAACCCAAGTACACAACTCTGTCTTCATAAAGCTACACTTATTGATATTAATCAACAAATTTTCTTCTCTCAATCTCTATAATACTTGTCTAATGTGCCACAAATGTTCTTCTTCAGTCTTACTAAAAATCAAAATATCATCCAAGTAAACAATGAAAAACTTACCCAAGAATTTCTTCAGTACCTCATTCATCATTATCATGAAAGTGATAGGTGCATTGGTCAACCCAAAAAGAATCACTAACCACTCATACAATCCTTCATTAGTCTTAAATGCAGTCTTCCATTCATCTCCTTCTCTAATTCTAATTTGATGATATCCACTCTTGAGATCAATCTTTGTGAAATACTTTACTCCACTAAAACAATCCATAATGTCATCCATCCTTGGAAATGGGAATATATACTTGGAAGTGATCCTATTGATTTCTCTTGAATTTTTACACATCCTCCACTCTATGTCTTTCTTTGGTGCAAGTACAACAGGTACCACACATGGGCTAAATCTCTCCCTAATCAATCCCTTCTTCAACAACTCTTGTATCTTTCAGTTCAATTCTACATTCTTTGCAAGCGTCATCCTATGTGTTGCTTTTTTAGGAAAACTTTCTCTTAGTAATAGATCTATATGATTATTGATGATTTGGACTGGTAGTAGAGCATCTAGTACATTATGTAATATATAATGTCTTCATACTTTGTCAATAGTCTTGCTACCTCTTCATTCTCTATAGTAGAATTCTCTATCTCTCGATTGCCTCCCTTCTTTGGAATCAATGCAAAACATAGGTTCTCATGCCTCAATCCTGTAAGGAAAATTAGATGTGGAAGAAACTCTCCTAACATCAAAACCTTAGGGAATAATGCAGAGATACCTTTTAAATTTTACAATTACAGTCTAATTAAGATGCACATGAAAGAGATAACAGAAATAGAGTATTTGACACACACATGTGGACACCTGATTTATGTGGGAAAACCCTTACGGGAGAAAAACCCACCACACCAAGAGAAATCACTTTGTATTACAGTAATGGAGATTACATACAAATATCAGACTTATCTTTCTGATGTCATATTTCAGCAGCTTTCACAATGATCAATCTTGTACAGGAACCTTCAAGTTACAATCTTTACAGAATAGAAATCACTCTGATTATACAACCACGCAGCAATCTGTTGATCCTTCAAATCATCTTCTAACCAGACATCATATGCAATCACAGAGTATAACCATGTTGCCCCTATCTATTGAGCTTCCTCTCAAAACTGCCACAATGAACTGTCTTCCAACGGTTCCCATTCGGATCCTCTGATTGGTCGACAACGAGCCACATAGGATGGTCTTCACTTGGTCAAAAAACTTCAGTCTGTGTTGGCATGTCGGTGAGACACTGACTGTGTCTCCCCGATGCCACACAATTTAGCATCCGATATTGCTAAGAGTTTCTTCATCAGCAAGACTCATATCGCTTTTCACAAATCACACCGACCTCAACATTGCTATCAGCAAGACTTACCACTCGCCAAGAGGTTACACCGAGACTTCTTAAGTTATACTGAAGCACCCAACAGTCGGAAAGACATACTGCTATCGCCAAGACATCATAGCAAATACTTCGTGTTAATCCAAGTGCACCCACCAGTCGGTGAGACTCATCGCTTTCACCAGGACTTCATACCGAGGTCCTAAGTCATATCGAAACATTATCATTTCCATCATCACCCATCTATCGCTAAGACATTCAACTATCGCCAAGAGGTTTCATCAAGATCTTTATGTTATATCGAGCACCGAACAGTCGGCAAGACATTCGTCTTTCCCCAAGAGGTTTCACCGAGCTCTCTTATGTTACTCTGAAGCCATACTACTATCGGCAAGACCCCACGAGTCTCCAAGACTTCATAACGATCGCCTTGAGCTACTTTGATGACTTCAGTTGTATCCCCATCGGCGTGACACTCCATTCTCACTGAGACTTCTCCTCAAGACCTTTGGGTTACCCTGAGTGAATACTGTCGGTGAGACATTCCTATCGGTAAGAATTCTTACCGAACACCCAAGACTTTCCCCAAAGGCTTCAACATAAAACATTGTCAGCGAGACTTTAGCTATCGCTCGGACTTCACCCCGAACTAAATCTTTCGGTGAAGGGTCTCCCCAATATATGATAGAATGGCCTATCGGCCAAAGATCTCCATGGGTGGTGAGAGGTTACATCGAACACAACATGTCACACCGAAGACTCCAATGTCAAACTGTTCGGCAAGACTTCTGCAAGGTCATAGCGACCTGTACAAAACATAAGGCTACAAATCTACTCATCGGCCAGACATAGAATATGTCACACCGACTTGGCTCCAATAGAGGTTACAACCTGTGGGATTGAGACACATATTTCCAAAAAATCCATCCAAAATTTTTCTTCAATCTATCAAGTATAGTATGGCATTGCCATATACTTCATTTTTGTCCTCTTCCTCCAAAGGTATCAATTTAATTCTTTTTCCACTTGAATTCATAGTATAGGTATTCCTTCTTCCATCATGGATTTATTTCCTATCATATTTCCATGGTCTTTCTAATAGTAAATGGCATGCATCCATGGGCATAATATCACACAATATTTCATCCTTATATATCCCAATATGAAATTTCAAAAAACATTGCTCATTCACCAATATTTTATGCTCATATTGAATCCATGCTATATTATTGGGATTTGGATGTTTCAATATCCATAAATTCAACTTTGTTACCATCTCTTTTGAAACTATATTATCAGTGCTACCACTATCAATGATAACTTTACATACCTTTCCTCCTAACTTAAATCTTGTTTTGAACAAACTCTTCCTTTCTGATGGTTCCTTAGTCACTTCTTCATGCATCAAAGCTCTCCTCATTGCCAATGACTCACCTTTCTTAGGTTTCCCAACTGAATTATGGGATCCAACAGGTTCTTCATCCACATAAGCTACTCTTATAGTATCTCAATTTTCTTAGCAATACTTCCCTGATGGCATTCAAATACTTGATGTCCTTCACCTCCACACTTGAAATAGGTTCCTTTGAATGGTCTCTTTTCAGATATTCCTCAATCTCTTCTATATCCATTATTTCAATATGGATTATGATCACCTCTATCATTGTGGTAGTATTTTTTATCTTCCCTTCCTCTGCAATATGAATTATTGTCCTTTTCTTCACTACGGTAGGGTTTCACCTCCTTGTTTTGCTCTGCATAAGGTCTTCTCTCTCCAAATTGTGATATCCTCCTTTGAAATCTTCTTCTTGCACTTCTCTACCTTTGTTCATACTTTCTTTCATCTTCTCCTCCACTTTCAATGAAAATTGGTATGTTTCATCAATTGATGCCATTTTTACCAGGGTCAATTCTTATTGGATGTTGGTTCTTAGTCCTGTTGACATCCCAAATGGCATAGCAATAGTTAAATAGAACATTTCTATTCTATTTATCCTGAAAGAGAAAGATAACACATGGATACCTTAGCTCCCAAGGTCTTTGTAGTTGGTTCTTAACTGTGCTGATGTCCCTCAGTGGTCAATGTAACAGTAATATTCAAGGGGCCTGTTGGTGTGAGCTTTTGGATTGTTCTAAGATCAAGCATGAATTCAAACCTACTCTAACCAGGGGTTTTAAAGAAATAGAAAAAGATAGATCAGGGCTTTGGGACAGAAAGAATGAAAGTTCACCTATTTTTAACCAGACTTGTTATCTTTCAAGGATTTCCTAAATAGAAATTGCAGAACAAACTTAACTTGTGATTGACACATAGTTTCATTCATTCACAGTGTTGATTTCAATAACAGATTACTAGTTATCCTTTTAAACAAAACATTAAAGTAAAAACCTCCATCCTTGAAAGCTTCTCAAATCAAATGATTAAACCAAGATAAACAACATTTTGAAACACAATCTGAAGTAGATTTTAATCTGGTTGCTTCTACTGTTAGTAAAATAGATAAACAACATTTACAAACCTGGCACAATCACCAGTGTACAGAAAATCCATGACTCCAAATTGTTTCCATTTATATCAAGAAAACTAAAAAAATACATTATTGGTTCCTTCTGAATCTAACTGCTCACTAAGAAGACAAAAGAAGCTCCTATTACAAAGAATCAGAAAGCAACTCTATCTTCTCTAACTGATTTTTCTTTCTAATTTCTAACTATTTTCTAACCCTAGAAGTTCTCTACCAATTCTAACTCTACAAGTCCTAACCTTAAAACTCTAACCTTTTCCAAGAGGCCAGAATGCCTTATATATAGAATGCATCAAAAAGAATGCGCTGTCCCCCTACATTAGGGTTTACAAAATATCTGCTTCTAGGAGAGTCGACTCTCAGATCTTTTGGGGAGAGTCAATGTTGCATTGAATGTGAAGCCCTGTTGTCCATGCTGATGAAATATTTTTGTCCTCAGAAGAAGCCTTCAAATCTTTTGTAGCTGCAGCATTAACTCATCTATCTGTGTGTCCATACTTGAAATCTTTCTCAAATCAGTTTTGAATGCTCCAAAATATCACCATTAATACTGATTTGTTTCTGCCAGTGGTCACTACAGCTATCCCTCTGACTCATAGCTTCTTCATTCTTCTTCTGCCTTTATTCATGTTTTGGACCTTTCTATCTGTTGAACACTTTTAGAAGCACCATCGGGCCTCCCCGTAGATCTTTGCATTTCGTCCGAGCCAATCCATCATCACCTATTCTCAGAAAGAGTCCATCTGGTTTGCATTCTATTGGCCTTCTTTCCCAAGAACAATCAATCGGTCAAAGGGACCAATGAATCACTCTTTTGGCTTCCTCTGATTGGTTGGGCATATGCCATGCAAGCTTTAAAGGCGGTCAAAAGTGGTCCGAACAGTATCGCATGTCGGTGAGACACCATCGATGTCTCCCCGATGTGATCCCATCCTTCAGTAGTCATCGAGGTAGCATGGGGCAGTTGGTGAGACATTTCGGCGAGTCGTGGGAGTCATATCAAGCTCAAAAGAACATCGGCAAGATAGCCGCTCGTCGGTAGGACATCACAGCGATGATATCCCTCTCTTTGGCTCGAATTTCATTTTCCTTTGGCAAGAATTTTAAATCGGCACAAGGTCATGGCGAGCTCCCCTTGGTTATACCGATATCTCTTTTTCATTTCTGAACCCACCACTATTTGTAAGACTTTAGCATATCGACAAGAACACATGGCGAAGTCCTCGTTCTGTCGACGAGCCCATTTCTTTATGTCGGGGAGACATCATCGGGTCGGCAAGACTTCTTACCGAACCTGATCCATTCGTTCAGTGTCTCCCTGAGTTCCTTCAGTTTCCCTAAGATCGGCCTTTTCGGTGTGACCTCCTCATGTCGGCGAGACTTCTCGCCAAGAGCGTTATCTTTTGGCGATCTCCTATCATTTCGAGAAGACATTGCTTGGTCGCCGAGACCTCATAGTGATCCCAGATCACTATGGCGATGCTGCTTTTGTCGCTGTGACCTCACCCCTTTGGCCATACATCATGCAGAAGGTTTTATCCTTCGCCGAATGCAACTCCCTTCGGCGAGACCCATGCTTATCGGCCAGGGGTCATACCGATATGCTTTCCTTTACACCACTTGCATCGCCATAACACTCACTTATTGGGGAGACATCCTATAGATACATTATGCTTCGCCAAGGGATCTCCATAAGCACATCCTTTGTCATTGTGACAATCCCATTCTCTCCCTGATGTATTTTCTTATCGGTGGGACATTTTGGGTCGGCAAGACTGTAGGACCTCATATCAAACAATTCCCACTTGGTGCCTTGTCGGTGAGACCCGAAGACTTTGCCGAGACATCTCCCCGCTGCAAAGGCCTCTCACCGAAAGGCATATCTTTCTTGGTGGTCGGTGAGACATGAAGCCTTCGGTAAGACTTCTTAGCGAAGAGAAAACCTCCCGCTGATGTATTTTCTTTTTCTGCTAGTCGGCGAGACATGGAGATTTCACCAAGAATTTTCCCCAAAGACAAGCTTTCATACCGATGGGAAACTCCTAGTCACGGGGATGATGAATGATATCTTATCAATAGATGCCTGCATATGATTTCTGATCGTTGTGACATCTCTGGGGTCTTTCCAATAGGCAACACAAATGCCCATCGACATAATGCACTGGTAGTCGGCAAGACATCAGCAAGGTTTTGCCGACTTTCCTCTTAAAGGAAAATTATGACCAACTGGATTGAGAAATACATTCCAACTGAGCTTCCTTGGCAAATATCATCACGTGCAAGATTTAATCCTACATTCAACAAAGAAAACTATAGTGAAATCACACAAACAGAAGTTAATTAATCAAAATTGTCATTGAAATCAATCCTATGCCAATAAGGTGTCGTTAAATCTTCAAACAAAATGATCATACAAATAGTTCGGGTTTCAGGTCAACCCGTGGAATCCAAGCCAGGGAGGAATTTTGGAGAATCCTGAGCCAGGCGGATTCTAGCAGAATAAACATGAAAACACCCATTAGAAACTTAATCTAATCATTATCAATCAAGGAACAGCATGCGAGATCTCAAAATAGCAAAAATTAATCATAAAATGCATCATCATTTATTAACCAGTCCTGCTACTCTATACTTCTTCACATTTCATCAGATTCTGGGGAAATCCGCACGGGACAAATTTCTGCGAAGGAGAAGACATTCTGGAAAACCCGAAAAAAATAGGGAACAATGGATTTTGGGAAAATCTGGAGGAGAAAGAAATTCGTGAAGAAGGTACATCTCCTCAGAGGCCTTGGGGATTTTGGGAAAATCCGGTCCACGTGAAATTCCACGAGGACCAAAAATCCCCGAACAACAGCGTTTGGTCGGAGCTCGAGTGAGATCCGGGAAAATCCAGATTGAGTGGAAAATCTCGAACTCAGGAGAAAACTTGAATTCCAACTGAGGCAGAACCAAAATTAGATCAGACAGAACAAAAGATAAAACACGGAGAAACAGAAGAACCCCCAAAAGCAAAGCAAATAACAAAGGCAAAGAAACCAAAAGAGAAGGGGGGACCCATTTTGTTCTAGAATAAAATGGGGTGGTTATGCAAGGCATAACAAATGGCGACTCGGCTGGGAAAATGGTTTAACCATTTTCAAGAAGCTGAAGGATTCAGCTACCGAGAACTCCTAGTTCATGAACATCACAACTCCAATTGGGTCAGTTATAACAACCAAGGTAGAGCTAGAATCTCAAATGTAAATCAACACTAGCTACCCCTGAATCTATGTGTGTGCTTGATAGTGCATCATCCTTTCATAAAGTTTTCCCTATGTTTTGGACAACAATGTGTAAAATTTAAGCTACATGAGTTGATCCCCTTTAGCTATTGTGCAGTGATATCCTAGGCATTGCTCTGCTGCCAATCAGGCATTCATAGCCCCGACGGAGATACCTCTAGTTTTCTCACAACATTGCTTTACTGCCAGTCAGACATCCATAGCCCCAGTAGAGATACTGGAATCACCCATTCATATTGAGCCTTCCTTTCTCCTTAAATAGTTCTCTTCCTTTTCCTTTTTTCTTTTTCCTTTTGAATTTTTAGATATTTTATTCATTTCTTTTTCAATATGTCAGATGCTTAACATCCGATCTGGGTTGAAAACTACCATGGACCTCATAACAGCAATTGGGAGATCAGATTTTTCACTCAAATCTTACAACACTATCATCCTAGGACAAATATACCATTACAAGAGGAGATGATCTTAATTATTTGTGACAGATTTAGAGGGAGCTAATGAAGGCTATTTACTTTTTACCTTATTTTCAAGACCTTCCACAACCTTTATTGATAATGGGCATGAAACAAAGAGTTTAGGAAAAAATCATCCAACCAGAAAACCTAAAAATACCTAAACCATTTTTCTCCTTGTGACCATAGTATACTTTAGATAACAACCCACAGTTTCAGATGGAAAGGACAGATCAACCCCCATAAACCAAAACAAAACACAAACCACAAAACAAGGGAAACAGAAAGACAAAGAGGAAAGACAAACAAACAGGCAGCAAATTACTTACACAAAGAGCAGCAGATTATTTACAAGTAGAAATATAGAAACTATTTACATAAATGCAAATTACCTACAAACAAGAGATAGAATAAACAAATTATTTATATAAAGAACAACAAGTGCAGCATTAGCATGCTTTACGACCCAAAATAGTGCTTAAGAAACTACCCATTGACAGGAAAGGCCCGAACAGGTTCTCTAGTTAAGCTACTCAGTCTGAAAGCATTTTCCCCCAAGATCTCAGCAATTTGATAAGGACCTAGCCAGAGTTTGTCAAATTTTTGGTGACTTCCCTTCTTTTCACTGACTTTATCCCATAACAATACAAGGTTAGATATCCTAAAAGCTTTGATTTTGGCTCTTTTGTCAAACCAACATTTGACAACAGTGTGGTGCCTAAAAAATTCTTGCAAAGAGGCATCTCTCTATTCTTCTAATTTCAACAAAGCATCCAATCTTACCTCTATCCTATTGTCACTAGAGCAGAATTTCTACATGAACTCAAGGATAGGTATTTGAAGATGGATAGGGAACACAGGCTCTTGG
Source organism: Sequoia sempervirens (assembly GCA_007258455.2). Classification (NCBI taxonomy): domain Eukaryota; kingdom Viridiplantae; phylum Streptophyta; class Pinopsida; order Cupressales; family Cupressaceae; genus Sequoia; species Sequoia sempervirens. Next base: position 383,412,730 of record VDFB02086081.1, on the reverse strand, counting down.
CCATATACCAGCTTGAATGGTGAAGTGTTTAAAGCAGCCTTAATCCTAGTCCTATCTACCCATAATACAAATCTCAGCTAGGTATGCCAGTCTCTAGGGTTATTCTCTATCAGTTTCTTAATTACCCCTAAGAGATTCTTATTGGTTGACTCTGCTACTCCATTGCCTTGGGGGTAATAGTTTGAGGAATACTTTAAGACAATTTTTTGATCATAAGCCCAAGAAATAAACTCAGTAGAAGAAAAGGCAGAGCCATTGTCACATACCAAAGTGAAGGGTACCCCAAACCTAGTGGTGATGCATTCGGTGAGGAACTTGATCACTAGCTTTGTTGTGTTGTTCTTGCAGCGTATAGCCTCTGTCCACTTCGTCCAGTAATTAGTGGTAGTCAAAATAAACTTGTGTCCTGCAGAAGATTTTGGGTTAATTACCCCAATAAAGTCTAGTGCCCATTGGGAAAATGGCCTTACCTCATAGACGGGCTGCAAAGGCATAGCTGCATGGCATTCCCTTGGTGCAGAAATCTGATAGATGTGACATGTCCTCACATGTTGATGGGCATCTTTGAATACACAGGGTCAGTAATAACCGGATCTGAGGATCTGGTGTTCCAAAGAATCCATGGACCCATGACCTATGCCATGTTTCCCATGAAACTCAGAGATCACATGTTTATCCTCTTAATGATCAAGGCATCTCAGGTATACTCCTTCAAAATTCCTCCTGTATAGCAACCCTCCCTTTGAGCATGTAATGAGAACTCTTCAGTCTTAGGGCTCTCCTTTGAGTGGCATTCATTCCCTCCGGACATCAATTTTTGAGCATAAAATAGATGATATCAGCATACCAGGGGTCGCTGGAGAAGGACTAGGTCGTGTATTACTGATAGATCATGTTGTCGCCAACGTTCACCATGGACTGAGACAAGCCCGAACCCCTGACTAATTTCATAGGGTGTATCTCTAGATCGAATTCTTGCAAGATGGCCATCTATTTCCCTCTTCTTTCTCCTAGCTTTCTCTGCATAAGCAAGGACTTCACAGCAACGTCAGGAACTACAACGATGATTTGGCTTCGGAGAATGTAATGTTAGAACTTCTTAACAGCCCGAACCAATGCAAAAGCTTGCTTCTTGAGGGATGGGTATTTGATTTTAGCATTCTTAAATGGAGAGCTCATGAAAGCAATCAGTCTCTCCTCTACCTCCTCTCTTCGTTGAGTTAAGACAGCTGCACAAGAATGCTCAGAAGCAAAGGAATAAATATAGAATGGTTTTAAATAGTCGGGGCTGGTGAGAACTGGAGCTTCCGAAATGGATCACTTGATTTGTGAAAATGCATCCTTTTCCTCCTCAGTCCACTCTATTTTGGCGTCCTTCTTCATCATCTCATTCAGTGGTTTCACGATTTTAGCAAATCCTGTAATGAATTTTCTCATGAAATTGATCTTCCCGAAGAAAGACCTCATCTCTTTCTTGCTTCCTGGCCTGGTGATCTTTAGAATGGACTCGACTCAGTCTGGATCGATTGAAATCCCTCTTTCAAAAATTATGTGTCCCAGCAGCTTCCCTTCAGAAACCCCGAACACGCATTTTTTTGGATTCAATGAGACTCCATACCAGATGCATCTCTCAAGAACTTTGGCTAAGTCTATAGCATGATTCAATCAGTCCTTGGAGAACACTATCAGGTCATCCATATAGACAATGATGCACTTACCGATTAGGTCCTTGAACGCTATGTCCATGGCACGCTGGAAAGTTGCTCCAGCATTTATCAGACCAAACGACATCCTCCTATATGTGAATGTTCCCCACTTTGTAGTGAAGGCTATCTTCATTCTGTCTTCACAGTCAACCATTACCTGATTATATCCAGAGTAACCGTCTAGGAATGATATCATTTGAGATCCGTTGACAGTCTGCAAGACTTCATCCAGAGAAGGAAGTGGGTAGTTATCCTTTTCTAAGGCTCTATTGAGATTTCTGAAGTCGACACACAGCCTGATCTCCTCGTTCTTCTTACAAACTGGGACTAAGTTAGCCACCCAGGTTGAATGGTGTACAGGGAAAATTATCCTTTCCGAGAGTAATTTCTGAACTTCTTTATAGATCAATGGTTCAATCAGGGCATTGATAGGGTGTTGCTTCTGTCGGAAGGGTTTAGCTTCGGGCTTCAAGGGAATAGTGTGAGTCATAACAGAGGCATCAAATGTCTTTAATTCTTCATATCCCCAAGCGATTGTAGAAATATCCTTCTTAAGTTCCTTCAATATGTCTTTCCTGATTGCTTCAGGGAAAATCTTCCCTATATAGATATTTCTTTCAGGGCCAGAATCGACCAGGTTAACTGTTTCATATTTGCCTCCCTTTTCTACAGCTGATATCTTCTCTCGAGCCCTTGAGTCTGGATCAAAAATCCTTTCTAAAGAAACCATTCCCTTGGGAATGTTATTATTCTTTAAGTTGAGGACTCCTTCTATATCACATTCCTCAGGGTTCTAATCCCCTTGATCTTTGTTGGACTCATCAATAATTTTCCCCTCAAAAACATCTGAGCTTGCTAAGAAAGTTAGAATATGCCTGTCATCATCAAAGACTTGGAAGTTCGTGATATTATCAGGAACTGCAGGGGTGGAAATTAATTCCACTAAGAATTTCTTGAGCTTGGAACTTTGTATAGGTTCTAGGGTGCTTGCAGCAACAGCCAACGAATCAGCTATCTGATTGTCTTCTCTAGGGATTAAGCTAATCCCAAAGGCGTCAAAGTCTTTGATTAGATTCCATACCCTATTCCTATATGCTGCAAACCTTTTGTTGTGACATGTGTATTGGCTACGCACTTTCCTGATAACTATTTTTGAATCTCCCTTGATCATCAAGGCAGTGACCTTTTTGTGTGCAAACATCAATCCCCATGCCAGAGCTTCATATTCTGATATGTTGTTTGTGCATCCGAATTGCAACCTATAAGAAGCAAAGAAGGTTTTCCCTTTCGGGCTGGTTAGTTCAATCCCAACACCACAGCCTGTCCTAGATTTAGATCCATTGAATGTGAGAGTCCATAGCTGATCGTGAGCTGGGGTTGGCCCTTTTGAAGTCCTTGCGGGCACTTGGGTAGAATGAGCCAGGGGTGGGACTACTTGATCTTTTGCATCAGATATAGGGAAAGGATTCTCTACAGGTTCTTTAGTTATGCTTTCCAATTCCCGCACAGATGTATTATGTGACCCACAATTATCCTCTCGACATTTTCTTGCATCTTGGGGTTGCTCCTCAAAAATATGCTGATTTGGAAGTGTATCTGGGGTGGGTTCAATTTGAGAAGGAACCTCAGTTGAAGGTATCTTATCCTTGGTTAACATTGTTGCTTCTTTAGCTTCAAATGAGAAGTCGTCTATAATGATCATAGGGCAGCTTGAGCTAGCTTCCTTAGCTTGGGAAATATGATTTAAAATGTCAATGCAGGGTTGACAAGCCAATTCAAAGTGGTTTTGATAATGTACCCTGCACTAGTTAGGGAGAAGAAGACTTTGCAAATCAATGTCTTCTCCCAAGACCAGCTGATCTTGTTGTAGCTTCCTGATCAAGGCCTGTTGATTTTCATCAATCGTGGGGTTGGGAATTTTTGGTGTTGGCATGCCTTTATAGTCAAGAACCGAGCAGGTCAAGATTTCTTCTCTTTTGTAAACCCCTATCTCGGTTTCAAAGTAAGCTACCTCATTGGGGCAATCGTATTCCATCATGATATGCTCGAGGTGAGGCTCACTTTCAATCCTAATCTGATTAGGAATCCCTTTCCATGATAGCCACATATGTGAAAAGTCAAGGAAAAGATATCCCCCTAGATTTTTCATCAAATCTCAGCTCAGCAGCATACCATAGGTCTCGGGAATGTCTGCCACTTGAATGTCTATGTTGGTTAGGATCCTAGGGTTTGACCCTACTTGCACATGTATGTTTCTTAATTCCCCCACCACACTAACCTCGGTCTTGTCAAGTTGAATGAACTTCTTATTTGTCTGAATGGAGTTCAATCCCAACTTCTTGCATATGGAAAAGGGCATAACATTGCCTGAGGCTCCTGAATCCAACAGACAATTATGTAGGTTATTCTGAGAAATTCTTAAACTCAAAAGGAATGGTGGAGTACCTACCTTGTTTCTGTATAAGGCTGCATTCGCGTCCCTAGCAGGTACCACCTTGCCCTTTGTTTTTGACTTGTCAGCTTGTTCTAAAGCCTTCAGCACTATCTCCCTTTAAGCAGGGCACCACTTTAAGATGTCAAAATATGACAAAGAAGTTTTATGTTTCTGCATCTCAGAAACAATGTCAAATTCTGTATTACAACTCGCACTACCTTTGAAAACACCAAAGGAATTACCTTTGTTATGGGAATCAGGCGGGCCTTTTGGTGGAGGAGGGTTATTATCAGCACTTTGATTTGGAGGCACCATGTGATTGGGAGGTACTGATGTAGTGAATGGGCCCTATTTTTGATTCCTCGGGAAGTGTCCCCCTTTCATCTGAAAAGCTTGGGCATCATACATGTCTTCCTCTAGTTCATTCTCACTTTGCATTAGGAATGAGGGCTCTTCTTCAAAGATATCATAGGCCATTGCAGTATCCAATGAGTCACCTCCTTTGTTTGAATTCCCCTAGAATGTGTGGGCATCTTCGTGTGCCATCTTGACAACTTTCTCCATTTAAGGGTAGTTTACCTCAGAATGGGTCGCAGTATCATGCAACCTACACCAATTGGTCATGAAATTGAGGTCGGCCACGTTTACAGTATGTGTTTTTTCCTCATTTGCTTGATAGTTATGAGGAACTCCCCCATTATTGGGCCCTGTATTCCATTGCATGTTGTTGTTTGGCCTTTGGTTATACCCTCTATTTTGGTTTTTGTACCCTTGATTAGAGGAGTTTTGGCCTTGATAACCCTTTTGGTTATAATTGTTATGATTCTGATAGCTACCCTGATTGTTTTGGGAGGGGTTCAATCGAAGTTGAGCCATGTTATTTGTGACTTGGCACAATGTTTTCTTCCAGGTTTCTACCTCATTTGTAAGCTGGACTGTCTTTTCACTTTCCACACTCTTAGCAACAAATGGTTGACCACCTTGGTTTGTTGTTCTAATTTGGTTCTGATGACCATGGGAACTTTGAGGAAGCTGTGATTGTTGAAAGGGATCAAAAGTTCTAGTAGTAAAGAATGGGACAGGTGGTTGAGTTTGCAATTCAGATATAGGCCCATAGTGGGAAGGAGACATCCCTGGGATAGTGTTGAATAGAGGAGTTGGGCTATGCATCTGATATCCTATCGAAGGTAAACCTCCTCCTAGGCTTCCTTGTTGAGAACTGATTTGTTGCTGCAGCTTGATAGCTAGATGATAGACTTTGGATAGAGAATCAATATCAGATGGCTGATAAGTCCTTTGCAAGAACAAGCCAAGCAGGGGGTCTATAACTCTAAGGTAAGCTTGGATGGCACTATTCTCAGTGACTAGATAGGGATCTTGCAATCTCCTATACATTCGCTAGAATCTGGTATTGAATAAAGGAAAGGATTCACCTGGTTCCTTCCTGATGGTAGAACATTGATGATATAAAAGAGTTGGGTCCACATAAACCCTGAACTGGTTGATGAAAGCATTTTCCAAATGTGTCTAGGTCAGAATGGAGCCTTGAGGAAGATTAAGGTACCAATTGTATGCCATATCGCCTAAGGAATACGGGAATAACCTACAGACTACATCATGGTGAGATATTTGAGCCCTGGTACAAGCATCCTTGAAAGCTTGTATGTTCTCCTCAGCACTCCTTGATTCACCATGAATATACTTGGGGTAGAATTTTTTAGGGTTCTTGGGCATATCGTGAAAACCTCCAGGGATAGTCCCCAATGGAGAGGGATTATTTTGAAAGAATGCCATTGGTAGCAGTGGTGGTGGGTGAGCCAGCTGTTATATGGGTTGAACCAGTTGTGATGACAATTGAGATGGATTGGATGGTGGATTGATGGGAATCCACTTGGGTATTGGTGAAAAACTTGTTGGAGTGAGCGGAGCAGATAAGGGTGGTATGATAGTTGAGTCAGTCTTACAACTCTTGTGTCTTACTGGGGTCTTGAGTTCTATAAAAGGTGATGGATTTTTAGTTGATCAAAGAACTCTATGGGACCTTTCTGGTGAGAAAAATCTAGTGTTACCCAGCTTTCCCTTCTAGGCCCTCCTTCTAGAGCTAGTACCTGTTGATGTCCCAAATGGCACAGCAACAGTTAAACAAAACATTGCTATTTTCTTTCTCCTAAAAGAGAAAGATAACACATGGATACCTTAGCTCCCAAGGTCTTTGTAGTTGGTTCTCAATTGTGCTAATGTCCCTCGGTGGTCAATGTAACAGTAATATTCAAGGCGCCTGCTGGTGTGAGCTTCTGGATTGTTCTAAGATCAAGCATGAATTTAAACCTACTCTAACCAGGGGTTTTAAAGAAATAGCAAAAGATAGATTAGGGCTTTGGGATAGAAAGAATGAAAGTTGACCTATTTTTAACTAGACTTGTTATCTTTCAAGAATTTCCTAAACAGAAACTGTAGAACAAACTTAACTTGTGATTGACACACAGTTTCATTCATTCACAGTGTTGATTTCAATAACAGATTACTAGTTATCCTTTTAAACAAAACATTAAAGTAAAAACCTCCATCCTTGAAAGCTTCTCAAATCAAATGATTAAACCAAGATAAACAACATTCTGAAACACAATCTGAAGTAGATTTTAATCTGGTTGCTTCTACTATTAGTAAAATAGATAAACAACATTTACAAATTTGGCACAATCACCAGTGTATAGAAAATCCATGACTCCAAATTATTTCCATTTATATTAAGAAAACTGAAAAAATACATTATTGGTTCCTACTGAATCTAACTGCTCACTAAGAAGACAAAAGAAGCTCCTATTACAAAGAATCAAGAAGCAGCTCTATCTTCTCTAACTGATTTTTCTTTCTAATTTCTAACTATTTTCTAACCCTAGAAGTTCTCTACTAGTTCTAACTCTACAAGTCCTAACCTTAAAAACTCTAACCTTTTCCAAGAGGCTAGAATGCCTTATATATAGAATGCATCAAAAAGAATGTGTCATCCCCCTACATTTGGGTTTACAAAATATCTGCTTCCAAGAGTGTCAGCTCTCAGATCTTTTGGGGAGAGTCAATGTTGCATTGAATGTGAAGCCCTGCTGTCCATGTTGATGAAATATTTTTGTCCTCAGAAGAAGCCTTCAAGTCTTTTGTAGCTACAACATTAACTCATCTATCTGCGTGTCCATACTTGAACTCTTTCTGAAATCAGTCTTGAATGCTCCAAAATATCACCATTAATATTGATCTATTTCTGCTAATGGTCACTACAGCTATCCCCGTGACTCATAGCTTCTTCGTTCTTCTTCTGCCTTTCTTCATGTTCTGGACCTTTCTATCCGTTGACCACTTCTGGAAGCACCATCGGGCCTCCCCGTAGATCTTTTCATTTCACCTGAGCCAATCCATTGTCACCTGTTCTCAGAAAGAGTCCATCTGGTTTGCATTTTGTTGGCCTTCTTTCCCAGGAACAGTCAATCAGTCAAAGGGACCAATGAATCACTCTTTTGGCTTCCTCTGATTGGTCAGGCATATGCCATGCGAGCTTTTCAGGCGGTCAAAAGTGGTCCAAACAGTATCGCATGTGGGTGAGACAACATTGGTGTCTCCCCGATGTGATTCCATCCTTCAGTAGTCATCAGGGTAGCATGGGGCAGTCAGTGAGACATTTCGACGAGCTATGGGAGTCATATCAAGCTCAAAAGAACATCAGAAAGATAGCTGCTCGTCGATAGGACATCACAGCGATGATATCCCTCTCTCTGGGTCAGAGTTCGTTTTCCTTCGGCAAGACTTTTAAATCGGCACAAGGTCATGGTAAGCTTCCCTTGGTTATACCGATATCTCTTTTTCATTTGTGAACCCACCGCTATCGGCAAGACTTTAGCATATCAACAAGACCACATGGCGAAGTCCTCGTTCTGTCAGGGAGCCCATTTCTTTATGTCAGGGAGACATCATCGGGTTGGCAAGACTTCTTACCGAACCTAATCCATTTGTTCAGGGTCTCCCTGAGTTCCTTCAATTTCCCCGAGCTCGGCCTTTTCGGTGTGACCTCCTCATGTCGGCGAGACTTCTCGCCGAGAGCGTTATCTTTTGGAGATCTCCTATCGTTTCGAGAAGACATCGCTCAGTCGCTGAGACCTCATAGTGATCCCAGATCAATACGCCGATGCCGCTTTTGTCGCTGTGACCTCACCCCTTTGGCTAGACATCATGCCGAAGGTTTTATCCTTCACCGAATGCAACTCCCTTCGACGAGACCCATGCTTATCGGCCAGGGGTCATACCGATATGCTTTCCTTCGCATCGCTTGCATCACCATAACACTCCTCTATCGGGGAGACGTCTTATAGATACATTATGCTTCGCCGAGGGATCTCCATAAGTACATCCTTTGTCGCTATGACAATCTCGTTCTCTCCCTGATGTATTTTCGTATCGGTGGGACATTCCAGGTCAGAAAGACTGTAGGACCTCATATAGAACAATTCCCACTTGGTGCCTTGTCGGTGAGACCCGAAGACTTCGCCGAGACATCTCCCCGCCATAAAGTCCTCTCATCGAAAGGCATATCTTTCTCAGTGGTCGGTGAGACATGAAGCCTTCGGTAAGACTTCTTGGCAAAGAGAAAACCTCCCGTCGATGTATTTTCTTTTTCCGCAAGTCAGCGAGACATGGAGATTTCGCCAAGACTTTTCCCTGAAGACAAGCTTTCATGCCGATGGGAAACTCCTAGTTGCCGAGATGATGAATGATATCTTGCCGATAGATGCCTGCATATGATTTCTGATCGTTGTGACATCTCTGGGGTCTTGCCGATAGGCAACATAGACGCCCATCGACAAAATGCACTGGTAGTCAGCAAGACATTAGCAAGGTCTTGCCAACTTTCTTCTTAAAGGAAAATTATGACCAACTGGATTGAGAAATACATTCCAACTGACCTCCCTTGGAAAATATCATCACATGCAGGATTTAATCTTGCATTCAACAAAGAAAACTATAGTGAAATCACACAAACAGAAGTTAATTAATCAAAATCATCATTGAAACAAATCCTATGTTAGTAAGGTTTCGTTAAATCTTCAAACAAAATGATCATACAAACAGTTCAGGTTTTCGGTCGACCCACGGAATCCAAGCTAGGGAGTAATTTCGGACAATCCTGAGCCAGGCGGATTCCAGCAGAATAAACATGAAAACACCCATTAGAAACTTAATCTGATCGTTATCAATCAAGGAACAACATGCGAGATCTAAAAATAGAATAAATTAATCATAAAATGCATCATCATTTATTAACCAGTCTTGCTACTCCATACTTCTTCACATTTCATCAGATTCTAGGGAAATCCGCGCAAGACAGATTTCTGAGAAGGAGAAGACATTTCGGAAAACCCGAAAAAAATAGGGAACAACGGATTTTGGGAAAATTTGGAGGAGAAAGAAATCTGCGAAGAAGGTACATCTCCTCGGAGGCCTCAGAGATTTTAGGAAAATCATGTCCACGTAGAATTTTGTGAAGACCAAAAATCCCCGAACAACAGCATTTGGCTAGAGCTCAAGTGAGATCCAGGAAAATCCGGATTGAATGGAAAATCCTGAACTCAGGAGAAAACCTGAATTCCAACTGAGGTAGAACCAAAATTAGATCAGACAGAACAAAAGATAAAACACAGAGAAATAGAAGAACCCCCAAAAGCAAAGCAAATAATAGAGGCAAAGAAACCAAAAGAGAAGGGGGGACCCATTTTGTTCCAGAATAAAATGGGGTGGTTATGCAAGGCATAACAAATCCATTGATGTACCTTGTAACCTTATCTTTGCTTGCTTCACTATGTCTAGCCCTAATGATCATCTCATAGAAATCTTCAATATACTCCTTCACAAATCTATTTTTTCCTCAGGTTTTGTAATCTTTTCAACAATTCAAGTTCATAATCAATGGGTATAAATTGATTCTTCAATTTTTTCACCATCTTATCCCACTTTATAATTTTCTCCTCTCCTCTCCAATTTCTATCCAAGTGAACTTTTTTCTAGCATTAATAAGTTTTGCAAGTATGTATAGGTTGTGTTGTCATTGATTTCAATAGATCTATGTTATTGTTGCATTGATGTCAACCTTGGTAATGTTTTGATTAGTTACATTATGTTGTCATTAGTAGTATCATTGGTGTCAACCTCTAGTGTTGCTTTGATAAACATGTGTATGGTTGATTTGCTATGTTGTAAGTGGTTTGGTTGTAATAAAGAGGTGATCCAACTAATGAGAATGTGTTTGTGATGCTTTGTTTCCAAGTTCTTTTGAGAAAATTTGAAGAAAAGAGAAAATGATGTGTTGGAGAGGTGTTTTGTGTGTCAGAGTAGTCTTCTAGTTTTGTTGCGTAGTTCTTCATGGTTGAAGATCTTCTTGTTGGAAATATGTGCCTCAATCCCACACGCTAAAACCTCTGAAAGGGCCAAGTCGGTCTGACATTTTTTTTGTCTGGCCAACTAGCAGCTTGAATCTTGTTGAGCAGTTCAGGTTGTTGTGACCTTGCTTCAGTCTCACTGAATGATCCTATCACTATGACATGTTGTGTTCAGTATGACCTCCTACTAAGCGGAGATCTTTGGCTGACAGGCCATTCATATCATATATCGGGGAGATCTTTGGTTGAAAGGCTTGCTTCGGTGTGAAGTCCCAACGATAGCTATTGTCTCGCCAACAACGTTTTCTATTGAAGCCTTTGGGGAGAGTCTTGGGTGTTCGGTAAGAAGTCTTACCGACAAGATTCACTCGGGGTAACTCAAAGGTCTTGGGGAGAAGTCTCAGCGACCGGTGAAGGTCTCGCCGATGGAGATACACTTGGAGTCTTCGCAGTGACACAAAGACTTCGGTATGAAGTCTTAGCGATGGAACGATAGTCTTGCTGACTGTTGATCACTTCAGAGAAAGTCTTAGAGCTCAGGGTGATGTCTTGGCGAAAGATGTTTGTCTTGTCGATGTAAGTTCTACTGTCTATGTGACTTCAGAGCTTCGGTATGATGTCTCACCAATAGCGATAAGTCTTGGCAATAGTGATACATGTGATGATCGTCGCTATGAGGTCTTGGCGGCATGGTGAAGTCTGAGCGATAGCTCTCTGGACTCGATGTAACATCTTGGCAATAAGGATGACTATTGGCGACATCGATGGTGAATTCTTTGGGCATTGGGGAGACACTTCTTGTGTCTCACTGACATGCCAACATAGGTTGATCACTTTGATCGAGAGAAGACCATCCTACATGGTGAATTAATGGCCAATCAGAGAAGTCGAATGGGAACCGCTAGTAGTTGGACTATTGCTGCCGTTACTGAGAGGAAGCTCGACAGACAGGGGTGACATGGTTATAGTCTGGAATAGCAGATGATGTCTGGTTCGATGGATCAACTTATTGTTGTGTGGTTATATGATTAGTGGATGAATTCTATTATGTGAAGACTTTATCGTGAATGTTCTGTAACAAGGTTGTTCATGGTGATTGCTGCTATAAACTGACATCAGAAAGATAAGTCAGATATATGTTTGTAATCTTTATTACTATAATACAAAGTGACTTCTCTTGGTGTGGTGGGTTTTTTTCTCTCGTAAGGGTTTTCCCATGTATATCTGGTGTTCATATGTGTGTCTATTTCTCTGTTTCAATAATCTCTTTTTAGTGCAATCTTATTTGGATTGTAATTCTAAAATTTAAAAGGTATCTCTGCATTCTTCCCTGAGGTTTTGACGTTAGGAGAGTTGCTTCCGCATCTAGTTTTCCTTACAAGTGGTATCAGAGCCTAGCCAGTTGTGTTATCCTTGTGGGTACATTGGGTTTTTTGTGTCAATTTCTGTTCAGTGGGAGTCTTGTAGAAGTTAGTTAGTCCTAATTACAGATTGAGATGGAAAGCACATCAAGAAAGATTGAAATAGAGAATTTCAATGGCAGTAATTTTTGACTTGTGGAAACTTAAGATGGAAGATCTATTGGTTGATCATGATCTTTGGATTGTTGTGTCTGGAGTGAAGCCTACAGGCATGCAGCAAGAAGATTGGGACCTTACAGATAGAAATTCTAAGGTTCTGATAAGGCTCTATTTGGCAGACTCCATTCTTCTCAATGTGCATGAAGAGAAGACTTCATCTTCCTTGTGGAAGAGACTAGCATCTATTTATTAGGGGAAGTCTTTGGTGAATAAACTATTCACGGGGAAGAAGTTGTACACTTTGAGAATGCAAGAAGGAGGTTTTGTAGCTGATCATTTGAACACATTCAATATGCTGATTGCATAGATAACATCTGTTGGTGTGAAGATTGATGAAGAGGATCGTTGTATGTTGATATTGTGTTCTTTGCCAGATTCATGGGATCACCTTGTGATGGCTATTGGGAGTCCAGATTCAAGATGGAAGATGTTGTTGCTTCTTTGTTATCAAAAGAGATGAGAAGGAAATCTTCTGAGATGGTGAAGGAGGCCCTTGCTGTTAGAGGAACGTCGAAAGAGAAAGGCAAGAAGATGGACAAGAAATCTAAATCGAAATAAGAGGGGAGATCAAAGTCTCCTAGTAAGAAGTCCAAGGTGAAGTGCTAGAATTGTGGGCAACCTGGTCATGTCCGAAAGGATTGTAAAGAGGATAATAAGAAGAAGAAGAAGTATTCTTCCGACAATGATTCTTCTCACAATGATGCAGACACCTTCATTGCAGCCTTGGCTACGCAGGCATCAGATGATGTCTAGATGATTGATTTTGGAGCATCTTTCCACATGACATCTCATAGAGACTAGTTTATGAAGTATGAAGAATACGATGGTGGAAAGGTGTATTTGGAAAGTGATTCAACTGTGGAAATTGTTGGCCGTGGAAGAGTTAGAATCCAATTCCCTTATGGCAGAGTGAAGGGAATCAATAATGTAATGCATATACCAGGTCTGGCTCGAAACTTACTTTCTGTAAGTATGCTAAATGATATTGGAGTGCATGTCATGTTCTCTGGAAATGGTTGCAAGATGACTAGAGGATCAATGGTGCTAGCAAGGGGTGCTTGTATTGGTACCTTGTACAAGCTAAATGCACATGTTGTTCAATGTAACAATAATTCTGTAAAGTCACAGAAAGCTACTCATGGAGGAAAAGAGGGAAATGTTCCTAATTGTGTAAACTCCATGGAAGTTAAACTTCCAACAGAAAAGACTATGCTCTAGCATCATAGGCTAGGCCACATTGGAGAGAAAGGTTTAAAAACCTGGTTGAGGGGCTTGAAGATTGTAACCTTGAATTTGAATTTTGTGAACATTGTATATATGGAAAACAACACCGTGTTTCATTTTATTCCAATCCTCATAAATCTTCTGGTTTGCTAAATTATATTCATTCTGATGTATTTGGTCAAGTGAATGTTCCTTCTTTGTCTAAGTCAAGATACTATGTATCATTCATTGATGATTATTTGAGAAGAACATTTGTTTATTTTTTGAAAAGTAAATTAGAAGTGTTTAGTCGGTTTAAGGAATTTAAGAACCTTGTAGAAAATCATACTGGAAGAAAAATTAAATGCTTAAGGACTGATAATGGCAGTGAATTTTGTTCTAATGATTTTGAGAGGTATTGTAAAGACCATGGGATTAAAATACATAAGACTACACCTTATACTCCACAGCAAAATGGAATTGCAGAAAGGTTCAATAGGACATTGATGGAGAGAGCATGAAGTATGTTGAGTAGTGCTGGCTTGGAGGAGAAGTTTTGGGCTGAGGCTATTGCTACTACATGTTACTTGATTAATCATTCTCCAAATTCTTCTCTTGTTGAGAAAACACCTTTGGAAGCGTGGTCTGGTAAGAAGCCCTCTTTAAGACATATTCATTTTTTTGGCTGTGAGGCATATGCTCATGTGCCATATGAGAAAAGATCTAAATTGGAGAACAAGGCTGTCAAATGTATCTTTATTGGCTATAGTACTGGCATAAAAGGATACAAGCTTTGGAATCCTGATACGGAGAAGGTTGTATATAGTAGAAGTGTAATCTTTCGTGAGATGAAGCCTTCTACCTTAGATCTGTAGTCAGAGACAAAGTTAGAAAACAATAAGGATGTAGTTGAAATTCCTCCTACTCTAGATAAAGAGGAATTGAATATTCAAAATGTACCTGAAACTGAGGAGAGCTCAAGTAGTTTTGAAAGTTCTGAAGAAGAAGAAGAAAAACCTTAGCCTCAGCAAGTGAGGAGGTCAACTCGTGAAAGAAAACAACTTGATAGGTATGAGTTCTCTTTGATAGATTCGACTTGTGCCTATGCTTTAATTTCTAGCACTGATGAGCCTAGGACTGTAAAAGAGGCATTTAGAATGTATGATTCAGACTCTTGGTTGGAAGCCATGAACGAAGAAATGGCATCATTAGAAAAGAATGATACCTTAAGTTTGGTGCCATTGCCTAAAGGCAAAAAATTTGTGGGATGCAAATGGGTATTTAAAAAGAAGATTGGTCTAGATGGTAGTGTGGAAAAGTACAAGGAAAGATTGGTTGCGAAGGGTTATTCCCAGGTAGAGGGAATTGATTATGGGGATATTTTTTCTCCTGTAGCTAAGCTGACGTCTATCAAATTTCTTTTGTCACTTGCAGTAGCGTATGACTTAGAGGTCAAATAGATGGATGTGAAGACAACATTTCTTCATGGTGATTTTGAAGAAGAAATCTATATGTCCCAACCTGAGAATTTTGTGGAGAAAGGTAAAGAGAAATTGGTTTGCAAGTTAAAGAAGTCTTTGTATGGGTTAAAGCAGTCACCTAGAATGTGGTACCAGAAATTTGATACTTTTGTATTGTCTTTGGGATTTGTGAGATCAAAATCTGATCATTGTGTTTATTATAAAACTGAAAGTGATCAAGTTCTTTTTATTGCTCTCTATGTTGATGATATGTTGTTCATAGGCAATAGTAAGCTAATGATTTCTGATCTTAAGTCTCAGTTATTTGCTAAGTTTGAAATGAAAGATCTTGGTGCAGCAAGATATATTCTGGGGATGGAAATAACCAGGGACAGAAATAGTAGAAAAATTTGGCTCAGTCAGAGTAAGTATATCAAGACTGTTCTAGAGAGATTTTGCATGAATGATTGCAAGCAGCTAGTTGTTCCAGTTTTGTAGGGAACGAAGCTATCTATTGAAGACTATCCAAAATCTCCTACTGAGATGGAGGAGATGACCAGTGTACCCTATGCTAGTGCGGTTGGCAGTCTTATGTATGCAATGGTCTGTACAAGGCCAAACATTGTCCAAGCAGTGGGAGTTCTTAGTCAGTTTATGGCTAATCCTCGAAGGACACATTGAGATGCTATAAAAAGAGTTTTCAGATATTTGAAGGGAACTTCAGATTTTTCTTTGTGTTACCATGGGAACTTGGTTGAATCATAGAGGACTATCAGTATTCAAGGCTATGTGGATTCTGATTGGGCAGGGGACATTGACGGCAGGAGGTCCACTAGTGGATATACTTTCATGTTGAATGGTGCTGCAGTGAGTTGGATGAGTAAGTGGCAGGCTGTAGCCGCTTTGTCCACTACAGAGGCTGAATACATGGCAGCTACACATGCTTGTAAAGAAGTAGTTTGGTTAAAACGTTTGTGTTCTAACATTGGTTTTGATGCAGGGAAAATAACTATTTTTTGTGACAGTCAGAGTGCAATTTGTCTGGCAAAGAATCCTACTTTCCATTCTAGGATGAAACATATAGATGTATAGTACCACATTGTATGAGATATGGTGGAGGATGGAAAGGTCAGTTTGGAAAAAGTTGATACTCTGGAGAATGTTGCAGATGCATTGACGAAGCCAGTGAGCATAGACAAGTTCAGGTGGTGTGCTAGTTCGATGGGCCTTAGTGCCCATGTTTTTCAGTAGTTTGGTTGTGCTCTGGAGGTGCCTGTGTGATCTTTGTCAAGTGGGATATTTTTGGAAATATGTGCCTCAATCCCACAGGCTGAAACCTCTGAAAGGACCAAGTCAGTGTGACATGTTTTGTGTCTGGATGACTAGTAGCTTGAATCTTGTTGAATAGTTCAGGTTGTTGTGACCTTGCTTCAGTCTCACTGAATGATCCTATCACTATGACATGTTGTGTTTAGTATGACCTCCTACCAAGTGTCCAGATCTCTGGCCAATAGGCCATTCATATCATATATTGGGGAGACCCTTGGCTGAAAGGCTTGCTTCGGTGTGAAGTCCTAGCAATAGCTATTGTCTTGCTGACAACGTTTTCTGTTGAAGCCTTCGGGGAGAGTCTTGGGTGTTCGGTAAGAAGTCTTACCGATAGGAATGTCTCATCGACAGGATTCACTCAGTGTAACTCAAAGGTCTTGGGGAGAAGTCTCAGGGACCGGTGAAGGTCTCACCGACGGAGATACACTTGGAGTCTTCACGGTGACACAAAGACTTCAGTATGAAGTCTTAGCGATGGAACGATAGTCTTGCCGACTGCTGATCACTTCGGAGAAAGTCTTAGAGCTCGAGGTGATGTCTTGGTGAAAGAAGTTTGTCTTGCCGATGTAAATTCTACTGTTTATGTGACTTTGAAGCCTCAGTATGATGTCTCACTGATAGCGATAATCTTGGCGATAGCGATACATGTGATGATCATCGCTATGAGGTCTTGGCGACATGGTGAAATCTGAGCAATAGCTCTCTGGACTCAATGTAACATCTTGGCGATAAGGATGACTCTTGGCGACATCGATGGTGAAGTCTTTAGGCATCGGGGAGACACTTCTTGTGTCTCACCGACATGCCAACACAGGTTGACTGCTTTGATCGAGAGAAGACCATCCTACATGGTGAATCAATGGCCAATCATAGAAGCCGAATGGGAACCGCTCGTAGTTGGACTATTGTAGTCATTACTGAGAGGAAGCTCGACAGACAGGGGCAACATGGTTATAGTCTAAATAGCAGATGATGTCTGGTTTGATAGATCGATCAGTGGATGAGTTCTATTCTGTGAAGACTTTATCGTGAATATTTTGTAACAAGGTTGTTCATGGTGATTGCTGCTATAAACTGACATCAGAAAGATAAGTAAGATATCTGTTTGTAATATTTATTACTATAATACAAAGTGACTTCTCTTGGTGTGGTGGGTTTTTTCTCCCGTAAGGGTTTTCCCACATATATCTGGTGTTCATATGTGTTTGTCTATTTCTCTGTTTCAGTAATCTCTTTCTAATGCAATCTTATTTGGACTATAATTGTAAAATTTAAAAGGTATTTATGCATTCTTCCCTGAGGTTTTGACGTTAGGAGAGTTGCTTTCGCATCTAGATTTCCTTACACTTCATGTGTAGTTCAAATATGTTGATAAGTGATGCAGAGTCTGGAGGCTCAACCTTAATCAACTTGGAAACCTGCCTTCAAGAAGTATCCAAAAAGATTAAAATGACCACATAAAGTAATTCAACCAGCCTTCCAAGTTCTACAATCATCAGAAGCACAATTTCCCAATTTCACTCCTAAACCCCAGTTTTAGTGCAAACCAAGTTTAGGCATTTTCACCAACATTTTCCAAAACACCTAACAAACTCAAGGATGATTAAGATACCCTTTTGCAAGTTATAAAACATACAGGAAAACCAATATCAACTCTTTTGGATGAACTCAAAGATCCAATACTCCTGTCATGGAAAAGGCTAGTGGATTAGCCCACTTTTACAAAGAAAGTACACTTCAAACTCCACCAAACTTTATGAAACCTTGGGGAAGCAATTAAAATGGCCAAAAACTACTAAATCCACCACTAGTTTCCAGAAATCACTCTTCCAACATAGCACAGCCTAAAACCCTTGATTCTAGGCCTTCAAAAGGAGGGTTTATTGTAAATCATACCTCCAGACCTTTCCAGACTCTGCTACCTGTTTAAACATGCATTATTATGCTTTCACAAGCTTTAAACTTCATAACATAGGTTATTTCTTCTAGAAAACTCATAAACCATCATTTAGTTCCTCACTTTCATAAGGAAAATCACCCAAATTCAACCTAGGGCAACACCCAAAACCCACAAACACACTTCCTCTGACTTGCAAATAATTTGGAAACCTATTTTACAACAAATGGGGCCATTCCACTGAGTTACAATTGCTACAGTAGGTGGAATGCCCTAAAAACTCATTTTAATACTCTCAAATCACCAATTTACACCAAAACAGGGCAGTTTCAGTAAAACGTCAATAAAACCCTCTAAACTTAATGAAAATTCACCAAACCACTTTCAAATGAAATCTGGCACTCTCCTCTTTCCAACCATAATAGGTTTGAGCCCGTACAGGTCATACAAAGGTCGTACCACACGTTTTAGCAGCAAATTTACACATAGAAATTTCCAGAAAGCAGCCTTTTTTTCATTATAACTTCAAAAAAATGATTCAACAACCATGCCTCAACCATGCGAGGCTTATTTAACATCTAACCACCCTTACAAACATCCTCCAACTATAATTTTAATTAGTTGGACATTGGAAACCAACTTTTTACCAATTAGACCCCTAATTGCCTAGTTTTGCACTTTTAACAATTTGTTGACAATAAGTACATTTTTATGCAACCTTTTGCATTTTTTGAACTAAATAACATCAAAAACCCCTAATTACATAATTAATAGTCTCAAAGACCTTATTTAACATAAAAATTACTCATACTATCACTAAATCCTAGACTAACCCTCATAGAATGCACTTTGCAATTACATGTTTTTAGGTGCTCCTGCACCAATAAGAGGTGTTTAGAGGTGTCATATCTAGAGTTACAAGTTCTATATCATTATGAAGAGAAAGTTGTGTTCACCAGTGTGTGAACTATGTATTGTACTGGTGTCTAGGAGAGATGGTTTTACTCTATAGTTCAGTTTTTGTTCTTGCTATTCTAGAAGTGTGTTTGTACTACTTATATCTATCATCAATTTTAATTGTTCAAAGTTTTGTGTTCTGCAAGGTTGGATTCATGTGTTACAGTATGATAAAAGTTAATTGGGTGTATAGGATGAGTGTGTTCTTCAAGTGAAAGTTGTTGTGAAGGAACTTGTTGAAATTCAAGGTGTTTATGGAATATTCCAAATTCTGTTCAAGTGATGTGTGTTTTTTGTGAGTCATCTTTGGATTAAAGGAAGTGTGTACTTAAATTTTCAATGGTGTTTACACTAATTGTATAGATGCTTTGATATTTGTGGAAGTGTGTAGTGGTGTATATGTATGATATGGGTCCAAGTTAAGTGTGGTTTGGTCTGCTTTCATTCCATTCCACTGCAGGAATGCTTAGTGTCAACCTAAATTGAATTTTTATAGTTGAGGTGCATAGCTGATCTTGTCAATTATTTTCAAGGTTGAAGAAGGTATTAATAAGTGTTGAGTTGATGGAGGATTGAGTGTGAGAAGTGTGTGTTATGCGAGATGTAATGTGAAGTGTGAATTTGTGAAGTGCAATGTGAGATTTAATGTGTTAGGCTACTGGAAGCAATGAGCAGAAGGTGTCTACATTCTTTAGAGAGGCCATGAATGTAGTGATGTTGTGGTCGATCTCTTTTTTTCTTTGAGATGGATTTCTCATTGTAATAATTTTCTTTCTTTCTTCTTTCTAATCTGGTAGTGAGCCTTTGGCAATGAGCCCTTTTTTTCTTTTGGGTAGTGAGACCTTTGGCAGTGAGCCTATTGTATTCAGTGTTGCAATTGCTTTATATTGTGATCTAATCCTCACCATGTTTTTTCTCTTCTTCGTTCTTTTACGTAATTCTAGTGTTCTCATGTGTTTGATGTGTTTGCATTATTATTTCTCATGATTGCATTATGCTAATGTTTAATAAGGGTTTAAGTGATTGTTAAGGGTTTAAGTATTAATGTAGATCTGAATGTTAAAGAGGGTTTTAATGTTTTAAGATACAATTAATTCTCCCCTCTTAGTTGTCTTGTGCATTAAATAGTTGGTATCAGAGAAATATTTCTTGGAAGAAATCTTAACCACTTGAGGTAGATCTAGGATGGTGCACAAGAAGGAGGATCCTCTGTTTGATGGAACTGATTATGCATTTTGAAAGACCAAGTGATGAAAGGGAAAGATAAACACCAAGCTATTGCTAAAAATCCTCAAACAAAATAACAAGAAAAAAATAGAAGAAGAAAGAGAATGGAAGCGAGAATTGTCTCATAATTTCATTGATAAATTTCCCACAACATTACAATCATTTTTTTTTTTTTTTTTTTTTTTTAATTTATTTATTTTTTTCTGATGGAAACCACTAAAATCAAATACATGCTACAACCATACAATCTACTCAAAGTCATCTAAAATCAGATATCAATTTTCAAAATAACAACTTGCAATCTCCTTCCTTCATTCTTCAACCTACAATCAACAATCTTCTAGCAATTTTTCAAGAAAACTCCATTGATGGAACCAATGGATTCCAAAACTTATTTCTACTGCAAATATCATTTAGAAAATCTAAATAACTTATTGCCTCTGGGGGTTTAGTGACTTTTTGGAATCAGGACCACTTCAAGGTACTCCAATTTTGGAAGATGCCAATCATGTGGCTACCAGATTTAAGCATATCAAAGATGATTTCAGCTGGATTTTGTCTAATATCTATGTTCCCAATAGTAAATCTGCTAGGAGTTTTTGGAAAAGGATCTTGTCTTTTAGATCTTGTTTGCCATACGAGAACTATATTATCATGGGGGATTTTAACATGCCTTTGTTGGTGTCAGAAAAATTTGGGGGATCTCAGATACAGTTTGATAGTAAGATGGATCTGATGGACTTTATCAATTCTCAATGCCTGCATGAGGTGGACCTCAAGGGGGCTACCTATACCTGGTCTAACAGGAGGGCTAGGAATGATCTTATCCAAGTTAGGCTCGACATGGCCTTAATTTCAAATAACTGGTTGAAGGATTACTTTTTCTCTTTAAATGCTCTTTCTAGAATTGGTTCAGACCATTTCCCTATAAGCTCTGTGGCTGACTCTGTGTCTAGTAAGAGAAATTTCCCTTTTATATTTGAAAAAATGTGGTTGTCTCGTCCTAATATCTTTAATTGTATTCAAGAGTGGTGGAATATAAATGTTTGTGGGACTGCTATGTTTAGAGTTGCTAAGAAGCTTGGTGAGGTCAAAACCAAGGTCAAGACCTAGAATAAGGAAGTTTTTGGGGATATTTTTGAGTCGAAGGCTGCTATTCAGCAAGATTTAAGGGACATTCATGATCGAATTCAGAAAAAAGGTTATGTGGGAGACTCCCTTCCTAAGGAGAATGAAATTCTTTCAAAATACCATGATATTATCTCAAAAGAAGAGGATTAACAAAGATTTGGATTAGTGTGGCTCTCAACTGGGGATAATAACACCAAGTTTCTCCATCTGAATACTATGAAATATAGGGCCTCTAATCGCATAGCCTATATTATGAAGAATGGGGTTAACATTGAGGAGGAAGAGATCAGGAGTGAGGCTATTCAGTTCTTTGCTAACCTTCTTTCTTCGAAAGAGGGGTTGGATGTGAGTGTTGAACAAACTCTTATTAAGGCTATTCCTAACATTCTAAATGAGCATCAAAATAGATTCTTGACGGCTATCCCTTCATAGGAAGAGGTTAGAAAGGAATTTTTTTCTTTTGAAGGGAACAAGGCCCCTGGCCCAGACGGGTTCCCTATGTTCTTTTTCCAAGTCTTCTGGTAAATTGTGGCTAATGATGTAACTAGTGTTGTTAAGGAGTTTTTTGGAGCTAGGAAATTGTTGAAAGAGCTTAATGCCACGTTTATTGTTCTCACTCCTAAGTTCCTTGGTGCTAATACTTTTGATTCTTTCTGCCCAATTAGCTTATGTAACTCTTTCTACAAAATTATCTCTAAAGTGATTACCTCTAGGCTTCTTGGGATTCTTTTGTTGTTGATTTCTCCCCAGTAGAGTGGTTTTGTTCCAGGTAGATAGATTCTGGACTCTATTATTATGGTTCATGAGAATATCCACTCTCTTGAAGCTTCGAAAAATAAAGGCATTTTTCTCAAGCTGGATATGGCTAAGGCCTATGATAGGGTGGACTCAGATTTCTTGATCAAATTATTAAAAGCTTTTGGGTTCTCTGAAATTTTTTTGAAAATGATATGGGAATTGATTTCTATCACCAGTACTTTAGTGATCATCAATGGCTCTCCTTCCCGTTTTTTCAAGGTGTCAAGAGGAGTTAGACAAGGGGAACCTATGTCTCCCATTCTCTTTACCCTTATATAGTAGTTTGTGGATGACACGATTCTTTTGGGAGGTTCTACTATTGGTGAAGCTAGAGCTTTAAAGAGATTTCTTGTCCTTTATGAGGAAGGCTTAGGACAAAAAATTAATAAGGCTAAAATTTCTCTCTATTTTTTCAATACCCCTAAGCATAGACATAGGAAGATAGCAAACATCTTAGGCTGTGGTGTTAATTCTCGTCCTTCCACGTACTTGGGTCTTCCTTTAGGGTCCAAACCTCTAGATTCATTCTGGATTTCTCTTGTGGATAGGCTTACCCAGAAGTTGGCTGGCTAGAAAGGGGCCCTCTTGAGTCAAGCTGGTAAAGTTCTGTTACTTAAGGCTTCTCTTCAAAAATTTCTTGTTTATGCCCTTAGTTTGTTTAAGATTCCTGCCAAGTTTGTTGAGATCATTGATAAGATTTAGAAACGCTTCCTTTGGTCAGTGGTTGAGGAGAAGAAGAGGATTTTGTTGATTGCTTGGGAGAATGTGTGCAAACCTAAGAAGTTTGGGGGTCTTGGCTTGAGGAATATTAGAGTGTTTAACAAAGCCCTTCTGGTGAAGCAGGTTTGGAGAACTTTTGCAGATACTCGTGAATGGAATACTATCTGGAACAATAAATACTTGTGGGGGATTGACTCTTTTAAATATTTTTTCAGTTCTTAGAATCTCCGCATTGGTTCTTCCCTATAGAACAACACCATTAAGGCTAGGGACCTTGCTAGTAAAGAGGTTGGCTGGAAACTGGGAGATGGCAAGAAAATCCAATTTTGGGAAGACTAGTGGATTGGTAATGATCACTTGTGTAATATCCCAACCTTTGGGATTCATATGAAGGACTATAAATCCAAGTTTGGTTTTTTGGTCAAGGATTACCTGGAGGAATAATCAATGGGTTGATATTTCCTCAATTAGTCTGGATCTCCAGCCTTTGCAGGCTCTTCTTAATTTAGTTAGGCTCATTTCACAGGGTTAGGAGGACTCTTTGGTTTGGAATTTTTCCTCCTCAGGGATCTACTTTGTCTCTTCTATGGTGGCCTCTTGTTATTCTATCCTCCATTCCCTTTCTTGGGCTAAGGTTTGGGTGCACAACCTTACTATGAAAGTTAACATGTTTACTTGGATTCTCCTTCAGAACAAATTGTTGACTAATGATAATCTTTGTAAGAGGGGTTTCTCCTTTCCTAATAGGTGTTATTTGTGCTATGTAGAGGCAGAGACTTCCTCACATATTTTTCTCCTTTGTCTTTTTGTTCATGCTATTTAAGGTAGGATTCTGCAAATGTAGGATCTTAGCTGGGTTTTTCCTGGAACTATCTTGGATTTTTATAACCAGTGGAAGGTCCCTTCAAATAATTGGGTGTTGAATTTTCTTTGGAACTATATCTTTCCTCACCTTGCTTGGGGCATTTGGAAAGAGCATAATGACAATTTTTTTAGGGATGTGGCTCTTTTGGAGGAAGTGGTCTTTGGAAAGATTATAAGAGTTGTGGGTGAAAAATTTAACTTGCTCAATAACAGGAACAAAAGTAAAGGTAAGTTCAACTTTCAAGAGTATGAGATCAGAGTGGCAGAAGCTTGGAAGATTAATGTGGATAGGTCCAACATTTCAAGCTTACGAAGGAACCTAGAGATGGTATCTTTTGGAGTCTCCCTCCTTCTAGTTGGGTTAAAATTAATTTTGATGGTGCGACCAAGGGAAATCCTGGGCTTGCTAGGAGTGGAGGTGTGATAAGGGATGATAATGGTTGCTTTATTGCAGCAGTTGCACTCCCCTTGGGCACTCAGACCAACCACGTGGCTGAAGCTACTGGAGTGTTTTAGGTATTGAAGCTGGCTAGCCAATTGAATTTCAAGAATGTTTGGATTGAAGGGGATTCGAATAATATAATTCAATGCTTAAAGGGAATTTATAAACCTTCTTGGTCTATAGAGAATTGGATAGACCTTTCAAAGGAAATTATTAATAATCTTGAGAAAAGTTTTATCTCACATGCTTGTAGGGCAATAAATACAATGGTGGATTTTTTTACCAGCAAGGGAGTTAAAGCTAAGGAAAAGATGATGTGGCAGAAGTATGATGAGTTGGAGGCTGATGTCAAGGCCTTAATCACGTATGACCATGTTCATAGGAATGTGCAATTCCCCATTCCCCTAGATGATGGCTAAGTGTCCTTTACTATAGTCTTGGGACTATGAATTAATCATCACTCATAGTTGGCTGAAGTGTAATTATCTTATATACTGTTTGAGTGATGTGAGCCACACATTCTTTCTGGGAATTTTGGGCATTTGTGATTTTGGGCTTCTAGAGTCTTTTGTTCTTGCCTACAAGATGACCAAAATGGGTGGTGAGAGTTGTAGGATGGAACCGATGAGCAACGAACATCTAAGGAACAATTTGAAGCTCTGGGTGAAGCTAGAGAAGGGTGGCATTACTATTTTCATTGAGAAACTCCATGGCTAGGATCCAGAGGTTACTACAATCTTTGCCAAAGGTTGGAAGGATGGTGAGATAAATTTGTTTGGAAGACAAGTGGTCATTAATGAGAAGTTAGTTGCTGAGGTTACAAGCCTCTCTATGGATGGCATTACGTTCTACAGGGATAGAAAGCTTTCTAACAGGCGGTCAATAAATTTCCAAAGTCGAATGTTGAGAGGGAGGATTTGCGAAGGACAACCATAAGTTATTACGATTTAGAGAGGATTGTCTCGTACTAGAGGAGGGTCTTGAACATGCTAATGGAGTACGCCACTCTAGATGGCTGCTACACTAGAGTCTTCAGGTATCATTTCGTTCTCCTCAACCACTTCATGCATCAGGTTAGGGTTTCACTTCCTTTTTATCTTGTCTCTTCTCTGAATGCCAATTTGTAGAGCCATAGACAAAACCCTACTAGGCATTCCATTCTCCAGGAAGGCTTGCTTGTTCTTATTTATGATCACTTTAAAGCCATGCTGACTCTATCCCACAAGACTCCCTCTTCTAAAGATAGGGTAGATGTTAAGGGGAAAGGGAATTCTCCCTAGAAGAAGGGTAAGAAAAAGATTTCGGAGGATCCCTCCTATGATGTAAATGATGAGGAATCGTAGTCGGATTTTCTATCTGAGTACTCCAGCTACTCTACTATCGACAGAGATGAGAGGCCCCACTTTCCTATGGATCTCAAAGTTGAGGATCACTACTTCAAGGAGGAATGTTAATTCCCTACTGGTATTCTTGCTATAGCCCGCAATGGGTCGGTGATTTTTTCAAGTTAATTAGATGGGTGTTCTTTGAAATTAAGGAGATTAAACTAAACTAGAGAGCCATGAGTAGTAAAATGGAGAAAGATGATGAATAATAATAGAGGTAGTGCTAGGGCCACTAATTTATGGATGGAGGATGAGAAGAAATATATGGTTAAGTGCCTCAAGAAAATTGTTGATGAGTTACAAAATTTTAAAAGAAACCATGAAGGCAAGTAGTCTGAGATGGAGGAGTAGCTGAGAAACATCAAATATTCTCTCCACAAAGTGTTGGTTATGAGCCATAAGATCTTAAAATCCACTGCTAATACCATGAATACCATGGTGGAGAACCTAGAAAATGTGTATCATGTTAGGACTGTTGTGTTTGTTGATGTGGACAAAGAGGAAGGTTAGTCAAATAGTGGGGGGTTGAGCAATAGGACCAGACCGAACTTGAAAAGGAAGGCAAATCAGGCTTTAGTGAATATCCAAGAGATCAAGAAGTTTGCACTTAATATGAAAAAATTGGAGCAGGAGGCGGTGGAGATCCTTAGGAATTTGGCCTAGTGGCTGGTTGTTTTCTAGTTTTTTGTCAGTTTTTTGTTGTGTTGCCTTGGTTTCTTTTGTTTCCTTTTTTGTGGGCAGAGTTTTGTTTTTTGTCTGGGCTCTGTTAATGCTCTATCTCTCGCTTTTGTTCTATTAAGGGTTTCGAGATCCCTCTAAAACTTGTTTGTTCCTTTATCAAAACATAATAAACATTCAAATAATATTAGACACTCAATATCTATGCCATCATGATTTCAACCTGCAAACTTGCAAATTACAACAATCTCCAACAACAAACTCCCAAAATTTGCAATAAAAAATGCATTTCATTTGCATAACATGGTTACATATTATTTCAACCTTATGAGCTGATTATAACTTCTCAATAAATGGACATATATAGCTGTAATTTCATCTTCAAAACCTGTAACAAATAAATGATTTCATCCCCCGTTCCAAAGGCTACAACTAGCCCTTCAAATCTTCTCAAAAATCATCACAAAACAATGATTTTCCACACCAAAAACCAGCCCCACTAGAATGTCACGACCCCATTTTTAAAAATACCATATTAACCAAATTAAAATAAATTAAATTCTCCAATAAAAATTCCTTCAAATCTACATTTTAGCATTTTCCAAGTTTGGAAGACAACTTGCTCTCCCACTCCTAAAAAATAGGGACCCATTTAGAAATGAAACTGCCAACTCAACTTGGGTGCACATATTCTTTTGCATATTTTAAGGAGTAATCAATGAGTTAACAAAGGTTGTAACTCCCAAAAATCCACTCCCAAATTTTCCCAAAAAAATGACTTCAAAAAGTTGCAAGGATAGGAATGCCACCTAGAAAAACCCAACAAACCAAAAATACAAAGTTGAGGCCAATATTAAATTACAACATTTTTTCCTAATATTCCATTTTATTTGGCCTTTATTTTAATTTATTTCATCTCATAATCAAACAACCTAAAGAAAATTCAAATTCAAATTACTTGATGTCGATTGCCAATTTTCCAAGGATGCTCCTGCATCAGACACCCAAGGTAGTTTGAAATGTTTCATGAGTAAAACTCATAAACATTTGTAGATGCTATGCTCATCCTGAATCCATTTCTCTAACTTATCTTCCTTATTATTCTTCCCATTCTTTCCCTACAATTTAAGTGATAAATGAAAATAAAATTACAACATTATAGAAAATATTTTCTTTCCTTCTTTCATTTTGTTTATGCCATTATCTATTGTTTTTGTGATTTTTATATTATAAGGGGGAGTACCCTTCATTATTTATAAAAGCCTTATTTTCAAAATAGGTAATAGTGTCCATTCATAAACCCTCTACAATTATTATTGTAACAAATGATGTTAATATGTATATATTTTTTTCTTTACTTTCACCTTGTCAACATGAAATGGTGAAGATATGGTCTCATAAAATCATGGAGAGAATAGTGAAAAATAGTAAGAAGTCTCTACTATGAGTTTGAAACCCTTGTACACTATCTTCTAGGGTAGATATGGAAAATCATGTAATAGTTTAAGGACAATCATATGAGAATGATAAAGGTAGAGATGGTAAAATGAAAAAGATACGAATGATAGTCTATTGTGTTGGTATTTCTAACTGATTGTCTAGGTTCTCCTTAAGACTAGCTACTTCTTATTCTCAGAAACCCTAGGTCAATGACCAATGAACAAGAGCTATATTGGAAAATTCTCCTCTACACTTTAGGCTCTACAGAACCAAGGTGGGTATCCCTATAACATCATTCACATATAACACCTCTATGCATAATTCATTTTATAAAAAATCATCATACTATAGTGGTGGAAGGCCTTCAATGGAATAAATCATCTATGCAACCTTCTATACTCTCAATAATTTATAGAAGTATGTGTTGATGGTGATGTTACTCACAACAACAGGGTGAATAAATTCTTCACAGGAAAATTGTGAAGAGCCTATCCTTCTTGAAAGATGTAACCAAAGACAACCCCATGTGATCCGTATGATAGGACAAAGGTTGGCTTAGTTCAATCCCAAGTCTCTGGTAGTCAGGTCTTGATAGTACTAGGTTTACTTCAGGGTATGATGTGATATTGTTGTTAATCTTAAAGGGACTATGGTTGTTTGAAATCATATGTATTAGCCACTGGATTTCAGTTAGATCACAAAATAAGTTTAGAATTTATTTTTACCAGAAAAATACATGAGAGGAAATCCAAGGGATGAATCACGTCAAGGCACGTGCAATATAGTGACTGGTAAGATAATTACAATTGAAGTCAATGAAGGTCAACTACGATCACATGTTGAAGCACTTTGGGCTTTAATCTTTTACCTTCAGGGTTCCTTCTCGAAACCAAACAAATTCGCTCAAACAAAATATAGGAACTTCCCATACATCTAAAATGATTAGGTGGAATTTTTGTTCCTAAATTCAGGTTCCTCCTTGGTTTGAACATTCCAAGAATGATTGATCCCTGTCATGGGTACACTCTTTTTCCACATTCCTAAAATATAGAGTTCTAGTTTCCTAGTATCCACTGTGTATTCACAATTAACTCTATCCCAACATGTGCTTCCAAAGTGTATTAATGAACCTGGTAACACCATCAGAGCTGCCTACAAATTTGATTTGCCTGACCTTCCATACCCAAACTTTGTATCTCCCACAATCACAAATTCCACTAATTAATCCCTTTTAAAGAATTTTTTTATAAAATTCTCATGTAAATAAAACCATTATTCAAATGTTATAACATAAATTTCTCATAAATAACACGCTTTCTAGCATATCATAAATTCTTGCATGATTATCTTGTATATATCAGACTACCGGACTATTGGACTCATTAGATAACCATAAAATCTTAAAATTTCACTTTACATCACTACCCGATACCCAGTACCTTGTATTTAGCTTTACCCATAAACTTTCCCTAGACTTTGGTTTTACCAGAACTTCCATTTTACCAGACCTCAACTTACCAGACCGAAACATTCTACTCACAATTGCTTTACCTTTTTCTCCTTTTCAAACATTCCCAGTTCTCGGTATCTGATACCCAGAACACTATATTACAAAGTACCTTGTATTAAATATTTCTCTTTGCTCTTCACTTCTGGTGATCTTTTCAACTTGCTAGCTCTTTCCATAAGATTTATTTTTTCTACTTGGGTCCCCAAGTCTTACAGTCTTGGGGTGTGTTGTGAGATCACACAACAACTTGCAACTAATAAAACCAAATTTAAACAAAAATTATTAAATCACCAATCGTAAATTAAAATTTATGATATTTAAAACAATAGCTTTTACCTTTACCTAGATTTTTGCATAAAAATGTAAAACTCCATTGGAAACATCTGTGTCCTCTGATTAATTCCAATTTTTTAGAATTTAGTGAAAAGAATCAGTTCATTGACATTGAACTATATAATATGGTAATCCTCCAAAGCCAACCAGGGATAGAGCCTTGTTTCCAGTCAAGCGTCCCTATTATATAGTTCAATGTCAATAGCCTCGACAAGGTTATCTCTGTAATTCCCCCCAAACATAGCTCTACTGCCAGCTAGGCATCTATAGCCTCGGTAGAGATATTTGGATAACCTAAAGAGTTGATTTTTTTTTTTTTATAGATATTACAATGATAGCTCATTTTTCTTTTGATATTTCAATGATAGCTCATTTTCAACTTGTAGGCAATGAAGCCCGCTATTAGGTTGGGAACTGTAGTGCTAGTGAAGGTTACCTTTTGATTTTTCACTCAATGCAAATCCCTTAATCAATTCACCATTTCCCAAAAAAATCATTTAATAATTCCCTATTGGTGCATATTTCTAGCTAAATTTGACCACTTCATGCCAAATCCTAGCTAACTGCAACTTGCTATATGTTAGAAAATATGCATAAATTAAAATTTAGCAATGAACAATTTAATCACCAAATTTAAATCTAAATTTAGAACCATTAGTCACCACCCTTCTGATTAAAATTCTATGGCAACCACTACATATTCGGATAACACTTTCGATTTGATGGTGCTACATCACATTAATGAATTAGGAATGTCATGATGACATTGAAACATGATCACATTATTTTGCATTAAATTTGCATGCCTTGCTTCCCACATATTATTTCTTGCAAATTACCCAGGTAATGACGTGTGCTACCTTCCTAGCTTCATTTTCCTTTCTACTCTGCACACATAATCACCTCCATAATTAATATAGCTTAAGAAAAATACATGAAATGACCACTATTAACTTCAAAATCTTCAACTTGCTTGATTCACAATCTTTTTACTAATCAAATTTAAAGCAATTTATCACCAACCTTGTGTAAATAATTAATTTGATTTAACATTTCATTCTAAAGATAATTATCCAGTTGCCACCTTACTTACGATTTCCAAGACTTCACTCGAGGCAACTATGTACCACAACTTCCTCACAATTTTCTATAAATTTTGCACTTCTCGAATTCTTCACATTTTTACTTAGCTTTCTTATTATTTTTCATTTTTTGGTCTACTAGTTCTTGCTTGCTTGTAGGTTATGGATACTCCAATTTTCCTGACATGCTCTCGCCACCATAATTTTTTCTTAGGAAGTATCACACTGCAAAGGCTTGAAAAGGTTTTCTTCATTTGGACTTCTAGTTTCACTATACCAAATTTGTGTTTAGTTATTGGGGAAAAGTATGTAGAATCCAACCGCTACTTTCACTTTTACTCTAATGTGGCTTCTCATTTTGTAGCATCACTTCTGGATATTGGGATTCCTGTAGAAGATGTTCACTCAGCTGCCAATTTGATAATAAGGCCTAAATATTTGGAGAATCTAGATACTATTTTGTCTATTGCACACCCGACCATCAGAATCCCTTCCATGGATGATATTACTCGATTCCTAGAACATGGGGAAGTGGTTCCACTTCGTCCTTTCCTCATTGACCTCCATATTCATGACTTTTAAGTTCACTGGGAACTCACCTACATAGGGTATTTGGCCTTGATAGATGAGGCATCCCATATCGACTAAATGGCTACTACTTCCTACAACTCGACTTACTCTTTTTTTTGACTTTTTTTATCTTTTGAAGCAAGAATTTTGATACTTTTTTATATACATGATACGCACACACACACATATATATAGCTTTTTAGTACATCTTAAAGTGTGTATTTATTGTGCATGGTTTTAATATTTTCATTTCATCTATGAATAATTTTACAAATGTTTGTATTAACTCTCATGTGTAAGATAAGTTAAGCAGAATTTTCTAATTCAAAGGCCAAAAAAAAAGAGGAGAAAAAAGAAAGAAAGAAAAAAAACAACAAAGAAAAGAAAAAAAATAAAAATAAAACAAAACAAACCCTACAAAAATAAAACTAACCCTAACTTAGAACCAAACCTCTAATTTAACAAACGATTAACCCTAACGAAACAACTTATTTTAATTTCATGACTATTTCCATTGTTGTTTTGGTACAAATTACAATAGTTTTATCCTTAAATTCATTTAGAAAAATTTCAAAAACTCTACTATAACAATGAATTATTCTAAATTTTCCATGTTTAATAATCATAAATTCAAAGGTGTACTTACCAATTACTTGGCTCATATGTATGAAAAAAACCTCATTAAAGGTCGATTGCACACACTTTGTATGATGTGGCCATACTCTACCTTCTTCTAGCCCTGGTTCATGGTTTGTCTCTATACTTTGTTCATTTCCATGAACGACTATGTCCATTTCTCAACTTTCTCCTCTGAAAATCTTCATGTCTTTGGTCCTGTCTTCACTTTGCACTTTGTTAGACCAAGATATATCACAATTTATATTGTTATCAGAGAGAGAAAAATTAAAAGTTTGATACTCTATATCTTGCATAAAATCAGGGAAATTTCCTTTTTTAACTTGTGAATTTTCAACTTAGAGAAAAATACACACGTCTCTTGATTGATTTTCCTGCTCCTTTTCTTCATTTGCGTTTTCCACTTATAAGGAGAATGATGAATCATCAATACCATTTCCTCCGTTTTGATGCAATGTCTTTGAATCTTGGAATTCTTGCTTATTTTCCTACAAAAGGTTAGGATTTTCTTTATAATAATTGCAGTTATCAAACTGTTTTGATGTATTGTTTAATTTTTTAATATTTCCAATTCCACTAGGGTTACATGAATTTCTCATTAACGGTTCCTTTATTCTATTAGTTATAACTTCTTTTGTTGATGGAATCACTTTACACATGGCCAAAATTACCCTAGTTAAAAAAAATCACAATCAAGTTCACCGTGATTAGTTGTATCAAAGGATGTAATCTTTGGTTAAATTTTTTTCAAAGTTTCTCAACTTCCATATTAAAACACCAGCTTGCACTAAACATTCACCTTACAAGCTTTCTCCCTTGAAATTAGGACAATACAAAATTCAAAATACACCCTCCTTCTAGTGCCAGTTCTTGTTGATGGTGATGTTACTCACAGCAACAGGGCCAACAAATTCTTCATAGGAAAATCGCAAAGAGCCTATCCTTCTTGAAAGACGTAACCAAAGAAAACCCCAAGCAATCCGCATGATAGGACAAAGGTTGGCTTAGTTCAATCCCAAGTCTCTAGTAGTCAGGTCTTGACAGTACTAGGTTCACTTCAGGGTATGATGTGATATTGTTGTTAATCTCAAAGGGACTATGGTTGTTTGAAATCATATGTATTAGCTGCTGGATTTCAGTTAGATCACAAAATAATATCATGAAATTGAAAGATTTGAAATAATATTTCATGAACATCAACAAATTTGCTATCACTTAAGTAGATTTAGCTTTAAGCATTCAACAATTTCATATGAAATGAAATATTTTCAATAAATTTTCATTCATTCATCTATTTTTTGAAACATTTTCCATAATTTAAACATCTATTCTAAAAGAAAGCACAAATAAATGAAAATGAAAATTTCTCCTGGTTAGTCTCCATGCATGCCCCAAAGAATTAACCAAATCAAAGAAAACCGCTTTATACTTCACTGGAATTATTTAGAGCTACATATGAAATGATGCAAGCTTTCAAAGAGAGGGGTTTTAGTTTGGACATCGAGTAGGTTTTGCATGCACCCCTAAATGACACAACACACAGTCTTGTTCAACTGAACAAACAAAACCAACTACAAAGATTCATGAGATAAGTAGCTATCAAATTGGCTTCAATATTGATTAATATCTACGCGCATACAAGTTTTTAGACTGGAATGATTTAGAAAATAGGAAAAAGAACAAAACTTAGAGAAGTTTTGACTCTTCCAGAATCCACAAATTCTGAACTTAGCTTAAAAATAAATATCCTATGGCCTTTTATAGAAGTAAGGCATAGATAGGATAAGAAAAATACATGAGAGGAAATCCAAGGGATGAATCACATCAAGGAACATGGAATATAGTGTCTAGTAAGAGAATTGCAATTGAATTCAACAAAGGTCAACTCCGATCACAGGTTGAAGCACTTTGAGCTTTAATCTTTTATCTTTAGGGTTTCTTCTTGGAACTAAACAAATCCACTCAAAT
The DNA here is from genome assembly GCA_007258455.2 of Sequoia sempervirens. Taxonomy (NCBI): domain Eukaryota; kingdom Viridiplantae; phylum Streptophyta; class Pinopsida; order Cupressales; family Cupressaceae; genus Sequoia; species Sequoia sempervirens. The sequence goes on along the minus strand of VDFB02086081.1, from coordinate 383,378,958 downwards.
AAAATGTAGGAACTTCCCATACATCCAAAATGATCAGGTGAAATTTTTGTCCCTACATTCAGGTTCCTCCTTGATTTGAACATTCCAGGAATGATTTATCCCTATAATGGATACACTCTTTTGCCACATGCCTAAACTCCAGAGTTTCGATTTCTCAGTATCCAGTGTGTCTTCGCAATGAACTCTATCCCAACATGTGCTTCCAAAGTGTATTAATCAACCTGGTAACACCATCGGATCTATCTGAAATTTTAATTTTCCTAACCGTCCATACCCAAACTCTGCATCTCCTGCAATCACAAATTCCACTCATTAAATCCCTTTTAAAGAAAACATTTATAAACATCTCATGTAAATAAAACCATTATTCAAATTTTATAACATAAATTTCTCTTAAATAACATGCTTCCTAGCATATCATAAATTCTTGCATGATTATCTTGTATATACCAAACTACCAGACTATTGAACTCATTAGATAACCATAAAATCTTAAAATTTCACTTTACATTGCTACTTGGTACCTGGTATTCAGATTTACCCATAAACTTTCCTCGGACTTCGGTTTTACCAAAACTTCCATTTTACCGAACCTCGACTTACCAGACCAAAAAATTCTACTCACAATTGTGTTACCTTTTTCTCCTTTTCAAACATTCTTGGTTCTCGATATCCAGTACCCAGAACACTATATTACGAAGTACCCTTGTATTAAAGATTTCTCTTTTCTCTTCACTTCCAATGATCTTTTCAACTTGCTAGCTCCTGCCATAAGAGTTAATTTTTTTACTTGGGTCCCCAAGTCTTACAATCTTGGGGTGTGTTTTGAGACAACACAATAGTATGGAAATAAACATTTAAAGGGTATGTGCAGGATCATCATGGAAAAAATAGGCCCTTAAGTGGCAAAAAATTCAAAAAAATCAAAGTTAGAAAACTTGACGTAAAATTTGAATAAGTTATCTATATTATTTTAAAATATGTAAGAATAGAATCTATAGAAAATTGAATGTAGTTTCTAAACTACTAGGTTTGTTTAAAAAAATCTATTTGGTGAAAATTTGAAATTTTAATGCAATGGTACTTAAATTTCAGGAAAAATAAGAAGTAGGTGTCTTTAACCAATAAAATGATAAAATTATAAGATTTTAGATATAAGTAGAGGACTCATGCCCCGATTTGATGCATATTTTTTTAAATTTTTTTCCAAGTAAATAATTAATTATGAATTTTTTATTACAAATTTATAAAAAATATAAAAACTCGTATGTTTGACCACCTTAACTTGGTCAGAACTTCATGAAATTCAATTTTTCCATTTTTAATCCTATAGTATGTGAAGCATAGAATTTTATGCATGTTTTGGATTCAAAAAAGGTGATACCGTTTGAAAGCTATAGATGTTTTTCAATCAACCTATCAATCAGGACTTTAGTCATAATTTGAATAGAAAATGAATAATAATTACTTATTAAATTCAAAGTAAAACATATTTTATATTGGTGAAAATCTGAGAATCTTGTTTAAAAACCCTTTTTGTTTCATCAATTTTGGGTAAAAAAATAGTAGTTAGCCACATACCCATCATATTGCCACTTTTTGGCCCATCATGATCCTGCACATACCCATAAAAGTAAAATTCTAAAAAAATTTGGTTTTAAAATTGGATCCACCTCAAACTTAGGCTTTGGGGCTTAGATTGACCAATTCCTTATCCACACTTGAAGTCCAAAAATCAAGTAAAAACTCCTACAATAGGCCAACCCTTGGCTTCTAATAAACTTACTACCTTACAACAAGAAACCAACAAAAGATCAAGATTATCAAAATTCTAAGAAATCCTTATTGTATCATCACACCTCAATATATGAATTGAAAAAAATTACTCTATTCCTTGAATAGAAACTAACAACTCACACATTCATGATCAAAAAATGTGATATGAGAACCAAAAAATAATCCTTGATTATTTTGATTTAAAGACAATGAGTACAATAGTAGAGAGAATGATAAAACTAATATATACCATTAAACACAATGCAATGGGAATTCAGGTCATTTATTGTTATTACAGAGCAGATATTACAATATTTCTTTTCTAAATGCATAAAGAAAACACTATACAAGCTAAGATAAAAGACTTACGAAGTTGGAAGAGAATGGAACCCAAACAAAAGCAACAAAAAATGCCTTTATAAAGTAGGCATAACTTAGAATCGAATTCAAAATTCCTAACCCTAATCTAACTAGGGTTACAAAAAGATGAACTCCAACTAAATTTTAAAATGATCTAAATTGCTCCCAAAAATTGAGCAATAACTAAGCCTTTAAGGCTCTGACACCTCAAGCACACTCCAAAATGATGAATTCATGAATGCAAGTATGGAGCACCTGCAAATTTTGCAATAGAAACTTGGATAAACATACCCTAATAGAATAAATTGACCTCTGCAACACATTAGGGAGTAGTGGTGTCATCAATAAGTAAATTCTATGTTGAAATGGAGCAAAAAATCTATCTAGGACTGATCAAATTTGACCTGGTAGCTTAGGATGTCATTGAGAAATCACTTCTATAATCTTCTTGCAAACTAGAACAACTATCCATTGTAATTTGAATCCTGCTTGTCGAATTAAGAATGAGTGATTGAGATTTGATCCCCAATGAAACTTCAAAACACAATCGTTGATCATCATAAAGTAAACGATCAACAACTATCGCATGCTCTTAATACATCATAACCTCCTTCAATTATTTGGGACATAAAATTGCAATGCAATAACAATCTTCCATGTATCCCTGCTGACGTCACAAACCACCACTATTGTAATATGCCAAACATTCACTTGAAGTAAATTTCCTAAGTTTTTACTGTGCAAGTAAAATAAACTATGTAACAAGCCATTACAATAATTTTTTTCCTTTCTTTATTGAACATATATGAACAAGGATGCTTTACAACTTGCAATAAGGATTTCCATTCCATTACAATATTTCACAAAGTACAATATTTTGAGAAAGTACAAAACTACATACATAGCTCCCTCGAGCTTCATAGCATAAGATATAGTTGGTACATGGATGCACCTTTCAAAACCTTGGTCCTCTATCACCTTCTAAGGAGGAGAAACATCACTCAAGCACTTTTTTGCCAACGATAGACTCATATGCAGTCCCCCACACATCTATCAATGATAGATGGCCCTATCCTTCGATGAAGGAATTGGTTGGGTACCCCCATATGACATACCATTCTAAGCTTAGTGTGGTTCCCTACATGACTAGGATTTATAACCTACACTAGGTACCCTTCATTCATTTAAGTAGACACAGCAAATTGGCAGTGGATTCTCAATAATATCACTATCTACACTGGAGTATTAGACAATCACACTACTTTGGCCAAATTATTCTCACTCAGTACTTCGAGTGAAGGCCTACCATTCACTTACACTATAGCAAGCTCATTTTGACTTAAGGCCATTATATCTATGCTTAGGCAATCCCTCTCTTAGGAAAGCTACTCCCCAGGATAACCTATCTCTTTAACACAAACTAATGTAACACAACTCAATAAACAAAGTACAAGTTCCCTCCCTTCATTGGTCAATATTCCCAAGAGTAAACTACTCGTCATCTAGCATAATTATTTAGCTAGCTATGAGTTTTCCTTAAGCTTTTCTATGTTTGATCATATCTAGTATATTAACAATACCTATGATAAACATAACCTCTTACCCATGAATACACATGTCTAGTATAATAATAATACCTATGAAAAATAGTATCTCCTATCATGGAGTATTCACAAACTTTTCACAAAATAGAGTAAATAGTTTCCTCTTTTCTTCAAAGAAAACAATACTTTTCCTTATATGTAAATAACTATAAAAGACTAGTTTAAGCAGTCATAAATTAAATTATTCAATACTAGTGCAAATAAGGGAAGAATATCCTCATGCCTATGACAAGCTTTCCAACTAACTAGCTGCAGTCACAGTACTCCCAAATCAACAACTAGCTTGGTTTTGATCCTTCAACAATGACTCAAAATCCTCTTATCTCTCAAGTTGGAAAATTATCCTCTCAAAATATTAATAATCTCACTCTAAAACTAAAGACTCTCACTCACTGTTAAAGGAAGAATAATGCAAACAAAATGTATACAAAATGCAGAGATTTTGTACAAGAAATATGCATAGAAGAATTCATCCCATCTAATGAACTTTCTCTGCGTTTTATACAACAACCTAGAGATCATACAACCTATAGATTAGGCATGTATAATGAAAAAAAATTGCATGCATAGCAACACATCAAATTTTTCTAAAAGTTGGTGAATATGAAAGCATATAGTTAGCTCAATCAGCAACAGATTGACTGGGTTAAATGACAAGAAACAGAGACTAGTTCAATTCTCCATATGATAGAATTCGATTTGCATCTCAAATTAGACTTGTACAAGTTAAAGGATACAAAGGTTGTGCCAAGAATTACTATGCTTTCTCAAGATGGTGATGTTTCCTTCCTTAGAGAATCAGTTAATAACAAATTTATGCCATCAATTTAAAGTATCGACCAAGTCATGATATGTGTTGACTCACTCATTAATCGGCTTTGACATAGTCGTTGATTTGTTTCCATGCTTTTACAACTATAGATAAATGATAAATAATATATCAATACAATTTACTAAGTCCATGGTTTCCCTTTTAAAGGCAATGACTTATTCTCTTGTAAAACATCAACTTAAAGATTGTGTAAGTTTGCAGATCACAAAATCTGCTATTGTTGATAGCAAGAGCATAAAATGCAGCCCAAAGAATACAATATTAACTATCACAAATTCATCCTCAAGGTTGCCATGATAATCAACTTCAAAAGCCATATGTATAGCATTATAAATCGGCTAATATTCATTGCTTCAGATAGTCTATCTCAAATAAAATATCATTTAAATAAATACATATTCATAACTTATACATATATATACTCACATGTATATATATATGTATATTAACACACATTTATATATATATATATATGTATACATATATATGTATATGTTAGTATGTTTCTATAATTATAATATGTCAATAAAGCATGTATATATAATCGATATACAAAGGAATACATCAAAATAATAGTCACATTGTTATATTAATATATCAGTTGTGTATACATATATATATGCCTCTATGTACATGTATGTGTATGTATACATGTATCAATACATTCATATGGGCATGTCCATTTTCCACCATACACATATATGGATACATATATACATATGGATATATGTATATACATTATATATATAAGCACACATTTGATTCTCACACCAAATCATATATAATTACTATGGTATTGATAAGAGACTACAATTGATATATCTATACATATGCATATGCATGTCATTGGTTCCATCAAATAGTTCCATGCACATAAGCAACTCATGCATGAGTGTGCATAGGTACATCTACCTATGTACCCTCATGTGTGTGTTCCTTTGTGCGTACAGTCTATCATTGTCATGCATGTGTGTACGCATACACATACCTCATATGTTTCACATATCAATACAACATAGTAACAAGGAAAGAACTCTCAAGCTCAAATAGATAAACATCATTCATGCATGCTCTCAATAGTAGACTAGTCTCATACTAAGGCAAACATACTGACAAAGAATGACTTACCAACTTCCCACTTAATAACCTGACTCAATTATTCTACTATGGTGTATGTAAGCTTAGATAAGTTATGTTACTAGTTACCCAACCAAGAACTTCTCTTGAGTGATACTACCCCTCTACCTAGAGGAATTGAACATATACTTGCAATCACTAACACTTACACACGACATTCAACTATTCACAAAATATGCAATACACATAATACATCTCCAAAGTAAGAATATTTATACAATATTCATCTAATCACATAAATGCATTCCTTCATATAACATTAAATGAGATGAAATTCATTTAGAAACAGTTATAACAAAGTGTACACACAATTTATTCATCCAGTGAATTCGCATTATATTCACATTTTACCCTACATAGTATAGTAAATAATAATTACACAATTGGGGTGTAACATACTCACCCCTTGTGAATCATTGTCCCCGATGATTTTATGTAGCAACATAAAACAAAACAAAAATCAACATATTGTTTCAATAATTCTCATAAGCATCTAATACATGAGGAAGCTTTTGTTGAATCTCAACATAATCTTCCAAAGTGGCTGAGTCTTATGCATATTGATCCCACTGGAATTTTCACTATAGAACCTCCTTATTATACAAGTGAAGCTTACACATTCCAAGTAGCTTGATGGGATCGAGTGTTACCACTAAGGGGTTCTATACCTGTAAAGTAGTCCAATCAATCATATGATTATCACTGGGTACATACCTCTTAATGTAGACACATGAAATACATTATGCATTATGGCAAGAGCTGGTGGCAATGCAATTCAATAGGCTACCAGATTCACTTCCTCTAGAATCTCAAAAGGTCCAACATAACATGTGGATAACTTGGAAGAATTTCCAAATTTAATGGAGCTCTTGTGAGGTTTCACTCTCAACAACACTTTGTCACCTATGACAAAATTTTGGGGCACACTCTTAGCATCAACAGAAGTTTTTTGACAATCATTAGCTTCAACCAACCTTTGCTTCACAATTTTAACTTGCTCATCCATTTCAGCCAACATCTCTAACCCAAGAGTCACTTTATCCTCAATTATATCCCAGCTTATAAGAGTTTGACACTTTCAACCATACAATGCTTCAAAAGGAGCCATCTTTATTGCAGAATTATAAGAATTGTTATAAGAAAATTTGACTATGGGTAAGTAGTCTTCCCATTTGTACTATTGATCCATATGATACATTCTTAGTAGGTATTTGAAAACCTAATTCACCCTTTCTATTTTTCCATTTGTTTCTACATGATATGCTGAGGTAATATTCAATTGATTCTCAAGTGTAGAAAACAAGGTTTTTCAAAACCTAGAAGTGACTCGTGCATCCCTATCTGAGATAATTTTCTCTATAATTCCATGCAACCTAAACACTTCTTGCACAAAATTCCTAGCTATGATAGGTGCTCCATTGGTTAGATTCTAGGGTATAAAATGTGTGACTTTGGTAAGCTTATCTACTACCATAAGAATGGAATTGTGCTTATTTCTTGACATAGGAAACCCTTGCAAAAAGTCCATACTTATGACTTGCCACTTCCTCTCTAGTATGTCATGTGGATATAACAAGCCTATAGGATGATTATGCTCTACTTTCACCCTTTGAAATTCCAAACACCTAGCCACAAAATTAGCAACATCTCCTTTCATCCCCTTCCAAAAATATAATGGCTTCACATCCACCATCATTTTGGTCACTCCAAGGTGTCCAGAGTATGGCACTTCATGTACTTCTTTCCATACCAAATTTCTTAACTCCACAACATCAGGTAAATACATCCTACCTTTATATATAAGTAATACATTAGGTTCAAAATGAAAACCCTCATACCTAGAATCTTGTGGATTATTAGTGAGTGCTTGCTTGACTTACAAGTAGTACTCATCCTCGCACTTTTGCAATACTTGTCCCTTAAAATCAGTTTGAATCGTTACTATTGAAGCAATATGATGTCTTTGAATCAAGGCATCGACAACCCAATTCTTTGTCCCTTTTATATAGTTTATATTGAAATTATAGTCAGCTATTAACTCCAACCACCTTCTTTTCCTAGCATTTAGATTAGGTTGAGTAAAAAGGAACTTTAACCCATTATGGTCAGTATTCAATTCAAATGGTTTTCCTAACAAGTAATGCCTCCACATTTGTAATGTGTGAACTGCAACTGCTAACTCTAAATCATGTGATGCATAATTTTTCTCATAAGGTTTCATCTTTCTAGATTCATATGAAATGACTTGCCCATCTTTCATTAACACACCTCCTAAACCTTCCCCGCACACATCTATGATAACCATAAAGTTACCTTCAGGATCTAATACTTTCAAGATTGGTGCAGTGGTCAACTTCTCTTTAAGTAGATCAAAGGCTTCTTGACACTTCTCAATCCACTCAAATTTCTTCCCTTTCCTCTGAAAAAAGTGATAGGAAAATAAATCTTGGAGAAGTTTGCAAACAAATTTCTATAATACCATGCTAGTTCCATAAAACTTCTTACCTCAGACACATTCTTAGGTACAGGCCACTCAATTATTACCTTGATCTTGGTTGGATCTATAGATATTTTGTCTGTTGAGATCACTTTCCCTAGATAATAGACTCTTATTTGGAAGAAAGTACACTTAGATAGTTTACCATACAACCTGTGTTCTCTTAACTGATGTAAAACTATCTCTAAATGTCTATAGTGGTCTTCCTCATCCTTAGAATAAATCAGGATGTCATCTAGAAAAACCAAGAAAAAATTATCTAGACAGTCCCTAAATACACTATTCATTAGATTCATAAATAGGATAGGTGCATTTGTTAACCCAAATGGTAAAATTGTGAATTCATAGTGTCCATATCTAGTTTTAAACATAGTATTAAAGATATCTTCATCTCTAATTCTCAACTGGTGATATCCAAATCTCAAATCTATCTTTGAGAATATGAAAAATCCTCTCATTTGATCAAAAATATCATCAATGCTTGGAAATATATACTTTTTCTTCATAGTGGCTTTGTTAAACATACGATAGTCGGTGCACAAATGCAAAGTACCATCCTTCTTTTTCACAAAAAATGATCAGCGCATCCCAAGGAAAAATACTTGATCTTATCAACCCTTTTGACAACAGTTCATCCAATTGTGCCTTAAGCTCCATTAGCTCAATTTTTTTCATCCTATAGGGTACCTTGGAAATAGGTTCAGACCCTGGAATTATATCTATAGATAAATCAAACATCCTCTTTGGTGGTAACCTAGGTAACTCATCTAGAAACACATTCAAAAAAATTCTCAGTATAGGATATCTTTCCATGTCCGACATTCTAGTGTCATCCATCTCACTATCTTCCATCTCTTGGAAACTCCAGGAATCCAAGTTATCAAAAATTTCTTCAAATTCTTCAATCTTAACGAAAAAAAAATTGCACCCTTTCTTCTCATCCCTCACTAGTTGCATTGCCAAGATTTGATGAATGTTCACCTCTCTAGGTATCCCTTGGAACTTTACATGGTTACCAAGATCATTGAGGTATTCTATGGTTTTCACATGGAAATCTACCTTAGCCCTATGTATCCACAACCAAATCATACCTAATATAACATCATAGGATCCTAATGGTGTGACATAAAGGTTTACTTCTATAGTGAAACAAGGTAGCTCTATCTTAGCCTCAAACAAACATTGTTCCACCTTTTCTTTTGTCTGGTTTGCATACTCTACATCCCAAGACATTTTCATCTGTCCAACCTTTCTAGATAATTGTTTAGCTACTCTAGGTGAAATTAAATTCTCAGTTGCACCAATATCAATAATAAATAAAATGGGTAAACCAAAAAAAATACTTGGAGTTTCAATGGGAGTTTCCTAATACTTTGCTTGGAAGTCATCCACTACAGCATGTATCCTATTGTAACATATAGGAAATACAAATGAAAGGTTAAAAGAAAATACTCAAATGTGATCAAGCTCTAAAGTAATCTAATGTCAAACAACAAAGAACAAAGGAAACAAGCTAAAACATAAAACAATCTCACTAAAGATCGATGTAACTCCATGGATAACCTCTGTTGTCCTTCTCCATTTCATTTTCTGTAGTGTAATTTCCCTCAGATTTTTAGTACGTGCAAGCATAGCCTAAGGATTCTGATAATAATGAAACATCGAAGATTTAAGATAATTTCTCCAAAAGTCACAAGATTTCAGGAGAGATTGAAATGATGAAAGACAGATCAATTTATAGAAAATTGATCATTTGAATGACATGCCAGGATCGAAAGATCGATGGACAGTTGAGATCAAAAGATTAGACATGCATTCTAATAACTGTTAGTAGTGACATGAGTGATAAAAACTAGAAATAGAGATAAAGATTAAATAAATGATTTAATCTTTGAGTTTGGTATTTGAAAACAAAAGAATAGTCTTTGCATGACAAAGATAAAGATATGATTAAAGCAACGCTCTGTTCTAACGCAAACACAAGATTTAATTAATTAAATAAAGATATTTAATTAATACACATGTACACGTAAATGAGTTAGAACTACATGACTGAATGATATGACAAAGAGTTTACTCACGAAAGCAACTTAGACATTAAACTAGGAGTTAACTGACCGATTTAAATAGATCTTGAGCGGAGTCAAAGTGAATACTTAGATAACTTACACCATTATCTAAATATAGAAGAATGTGTGAAAATAGATTTTTATGAATTAAATGATTTATTTAATTCGAGATTTGATATTTGAAGAATGATTAAATAAATATGATTTATTTAATTAAGTGATGAAGGGATTAAATGAATAATTAAATAAATAAAGAATTTATTTAATTATAGTTGACATATGATAAAGGGTAAATTAAATAAGAATTTATTTAATTTGACAAGGAGAATAAAGTTTAATTAGTGACGTCCGTAATTAAATAAAGAATTTTTATTTAATTAATCAGGATAGAATAAAGATAAAGTGAATTAATTAAACAATTAAGATTATTTAATTAATAGTTGAATAAATGTTAAAGTAAATTAACTAAATAATTAAATTTATTTAATTAATAGAAGAATTAAGGACTTTAGAGAATAATTAAATAATTAACATTATTTAATCATGACCATGAAGATATGAATTATGAAGAAATTGAAGTCACGGGCTTAGACCAGATTTCAGCGTCTACATTTGCCCCTTTTTGATACAATGTCATTTCAGCGTTGTGTCAAAGAAAATCAATCAAAAATATGCCCCAGTCATGCTCCAGTGTAAAACAGGTGAAGGTATGCCCCCTCGGGAAAATTGACAAATTTTTGAAAAGTTTCAATTTTTTTTACAAATAGTCCTGATTAGCCAATTTGATAGCCAGAAATGCAGTGGAGTTGACAGAAGAAATGTTAGTGCAGAAAGATGAATAATAAAAATATTGATGTTAGCATTCTAGCAATCTTTGATGTTCCTTCGTATCACAAAAGGTGTTACACTTTATCATCATTGGACGGGACTAATACAAATGGAGAAAAACACCATGATATGACATAGACCAAGGTGTGCAAGGTCATCCACTTGCTAACAATAGACAGTCATAGAAAAGGATTGTCATTAAATCATACTAAGGACACAAGTTGCCCCAGTATTTTTGTCAGGACAAACCACAGACAACAAACAAAATAAAAGACGGGTCATGAGACATCATCACTCCTCTAAATCCTTCAAGGGACATCCTTGAGGAAACTAGTAACATGACTCAAAATCAAATTTAAGAGATAGTTGATAGAAAACAATCAAAGAAAATAGAATTCCGATACATCGTTGCTTCTCTAAATCCTTCATGGGACATCCTTGAGAAAGCTAGTAACAGGATTCCAAGCATGAAATAAAAGATAATCCACAAATAGTAGTCAAACAAACTAGAATTGTGGTACATCGTTGCTTCTCTAAATCCTTCATGGGACATCCTTGAGAAAGCTAGTAACATAATTCCCATCATAAAGTCAAATGAAATGATAAGATAAATAAGCTATAAATTCAAAAAGCTAGTAAAAATATTTGCGAAAACTTGATCTATTTGTTTGATTGTTTTGATTGATAGAGCCTGATTTCAAGAGATACACATACCGGATAAGATTTTGAGTTTGGTTTCAATGTTATGACTATTTGTATAAGGCATGAAAAATCCTGGTTGTAGAAATTCAGTATCGTATAAGACGTTGAGTCTGATGTTGTTGATGTGATAACCTGTGTAAGGCTATGTTGATTTTTTGACAATGTCAATATGCAGGAAGGACTCATCCTATATAAGACATAGATTGTTTTACTGACATCGGTATTCAGGAAGGACTCATCCTGAGTAAGACATAGGTTGATTATTTTGATGATGTATGTTTCCAGGAAGGACACATCCTGTAGTAGACATTAGTTGATCTATTTTGGTTGTTGCTTTGGCAATTTGTTTGATTTGACTTAGAGACATTGCTGACTTGTTCAACAGATTGATGCATGACTTGATATAATGTGTTGACAATTGACTGTGTGTGATGACGAACCCTAAAGGTATGACCTAGTACAGCCTCAGGGGCTCATTGATTGATGGCCTTGCCTACGTTATACACGTAGAGACCTCATAGTTCGACTAGAATTTGACTGACAAGACTGACTATAATAAGCTTGATTTGTATGAAGATAATAGACATGTGTGGTAGTGCATGTGACAAACCCTGATGGACTGACCTAGTGTGGCCTCGAGGGCTCATCGCTTGATGGCCTTGCCTATGTTATACATGTAGAGACATCATAGTTCGACACGACCAATGACCTTGTCATGTAGATAATGGATTGAATCATGATTTTATACAAACAAACCTAAAAGGACTGACCTAATGCCTCAGAGTCACATCGGTAGATGGTCTTGCCTACATCCAGACATAGAGGCAATGTAGTTTGACAAATGACAAAGACTAACAAGTGCGACTGACTCTTACTCTATTTTTGGATTTTTGACATGTTTTGATTTTTTTTGTCTTTTTTGAAGTTTTCTGATGTTTTTGTTTGGATTTTCTCATGACATTTTGCGATGTTTTTTGGATTTTTCTATGGTTTTATTTCTTTAGCACAACCAATGTAAGAATTAATATGATGCACATCAAGTGTTTTCCCCTAGTCGAGTATAAGACAAATTGATTATGAATAGGATAAAATGGGGGATATGAAATGCACTCAATGTCAATCATTCCAAGTTATGGGAAAGACTACCACTTATTATGAATGGTATGTGCAATTGATAGATGGGAAATATATGTACAGGGATAAATAGTATGTACAGGGATAAGCGTTATTTATAGGGAAGTTAGATTGGAATAATAGTAGACAAAGAAACAGAGTCAACTACACATGGCACCTATTTTCCAGGTTTTCACCATGGTACTTATCCAAAGCACCACTGAAGTGGTTTTCACTATTGGAAAAAATATTTCTCTTTACTATTTTCTAGATTTTCTAAAAAAAAATTATGTTACCAAGATGCCTGTTTGCCAGGTTTTCACCTAGGTAACGATTTTTTTTATTTTTTTGTATTTTTTCTAATCAAGACAAGGCTCTCAGAAGCTATGCATAGAACTTCTTTAGATGAAGACTATTGATGGGTGCTGACAATGGTTCTCCTTCAAGAGTAGAGAATTGATATGCTCCTGATCCAAAGGCTTTTGTGACAATGTAGGGTCCTAACCAGTTAGGTTCAAACTTTCCTGGTTTCTCTCTTTTTGCTTGATTTTTGGGGTTTTCCATTAAGACCAGGTCACCAATATCAAATTTTTTGTTCAAGACCTTCCTGTTATAGCTATGATGAAGGCAATTTTTATATGCTTGGAGATGGTCTAGTTCCTTCTTTCATCGCTCATCTAGGAATTCTAACTCATGTAGTCTTGATATTTTGTACTCTTCATCATCAATGTGTCCTTTCAAGGATACCCTTAGGGAAGGAATCTCGACCTTAATAGGAAAAATGGCTTAGGAACCAAATACTAGTGAATATGGAGTGGCGCAAGTGGGAGTACGAATACTTGTGTGATAAGCCCATAAGGCAGGATTAAGCTATAAATGCCAATCATGGCCAACATCATTGACAATATTTTTGAGGATTCTAATGATAGTTTTGTTAGATGCCTCTGCTTGGTTGTTACCTTGTGGGTAGTATGGGGTGGAAAAATGATGTTGAATATGGAATTATTCACAAATATGGTGGAATTCTTGGTTCTTGAATGGATGACCATTATCTGTGATTATGGACTATGGTAGACCATACCGACAAATGATATAGTTCAGGATAAACTTAGAGACATGTGGGTCGGTGATGTATGCCATGGGAATAGCTTCAATCCACTTTGTAAAATACTCGGTGGCAGTTATGATGAACTTGTGGCCATTGGATGATGTGGGATGGATCTTACCTATGAGGTTGAGTCCCCATTGGACAAAGGGCCATGGTGACATTATGGGATGGAGCTCCTGTACAGGTGCATGTATCAAGTCTTTTTGTACTTGACATTGACGACATCTCTTAACAAAGACATATGAGTCCTTTTCCATAGTAGGCCAATAGTAATCCAGTCTCATAATATTTTTAGCTAAGGTAGGACCGCTAGAATGGGAACCACATATACCCTCATACACCCCACGCAAGGTTGTTTTTGCTTCATCTAAATCAAGATATCTCAGTAGGGTATTATCTAAGGTGCCTCTATATAGGGTGTCTCTGACGATGGTGTATTTGGTTGACTTGTGAAGGAATATCCTACGTTGGTTATTTGAAAGGTCAGTGGGTATGATTTTAGCATGGAGGTAATCATAGATTTCTTTGTACCATGGGGAATCAAGACCAACAATGTCACATACCATCTCAGAATTTGGGATATCGTAGGTCGAGACCAAAAGTTGTTCTACCAAGGACTTGAACTTAGGAACGTTGCTAGGAATATCTAGAAGTGATGCAATAGTAGCCATAACGCCTGCTGTCCTATTTAGAACATGAGGTATCTAATGAAATTCGACCTTATCAAAGTGGTCCTTAAAACTATCTGCCATGTGTTTGTATGGAGCAAGCTTCTCATCCTTAGTCTCATAATCATCATTTACCTATTTGATAACCAATTGAGAATCACCATATACCTGTAGGTTCTTAATTTTCCACTTGACTTCCATGCATAACCTTGTCACTAGAGCCTCATACTCTGCTATGTTGTTGGTACATGGAAATGCAATCCTGAATGACTTAGGGATGGAATCACCTTGTGGTGTGATAAACAGTATACTAGCACCTGAGCCATGGTTTGTATGTGAGCCATCAAAGTATAGTTTCCATGTTGTGTTTGTGTCAACTATGAATATAAACTCATCAAGAAATTATGCAACTAATGGGTGATCTGCTTGTATTGGTGCATCGAATAACTGATCAACAATGACTTGTCCTTTAATATCCTTTCTCTCTACGTACTAGATATCATACTCACTAAGTATCATAACCCATTTGGCCAGTCGCCCTATTAATGTTTCTTTTCTTAGAAGATATTTCAAAGGATCTATCTTAGCAATCAACATTGTTTGATGGTTTAGCATATAGTATCTTAGTTTTTGAGTAGCAAATACTACCACAATACAAGCACATTCAATGGTACTATAGTTGAGCTCATAACCTACCAAACTCTAACTCCTATAGTATACTGCCCTTTCATGACCTTCATCGTCATTATATGCAAATAATGCTCTAAGTGATGAATGGGTTGCTGAAATATAAAGAATCAGTGGTCGTCCTTCAACAAGTGGCATTAGGACTATTGATGTGAGTAGATATTCTTTGATTAGTTGAAAAGCCTCTTCACACCTAATTTTCCATGCAAAGGGTACCCCTTTCTTAAGTAAATGTTGAAAGGGATGTGTCTTATCTGCTAACTGCACTATAAATCTTCTAGCCTTTGAAATATCTTGTCTAAAACCTATAAATGATCTACCCTTGTCTTTGATTTAGCAATAAGGTCATTGACATAATCCTCCATAAGAGTGTGTACAAGGTCATGAAAAATAGTGGTCATGGCATGCTAATAGGTTGCTCCAATGTTCTTGAGTCCGAAGGGCATAATATTATAGCAATAAATTCCCCAAGGACATGTGAAAGATATTTTAGGTTGGTCTTCAGTTGTAATTTTGATCTGATTATACCCTGAAAATCCATCCATAAGGGACAACATCTCATATCTGGTTGTCATGTCTACTATCATGTCAATGTTGGACAGAGGGAAGTCATCCTTAGGGAAAGCTTTGTTGATATCTCTAAAATATTTGTAGATATGAATTCCCCCTGTTGGTTTAGTGACTGGTACAAGATTGGAAATCCAATCTACGTAGTTGATTGATCTAATGAGACCAACATCTAATAGTTTCTTGAGTTCTGCCTTGATGAGTAAAGCAATCTGTGGGTACATTTTCCTTAATTTTTGTTTCACTGGTTTTACACTTGGTTGTAAGGGCATGTGATGTAGAACAAGTGCAGGATCCAACCCAGGAATTTCTACATATTACTAGGAAAAATTAATCTATCTTTGTGTAAAGAAGTCGTGGAATTCTAGCTGCTCTTCCTTTGTCAATGATGCTGCAAAATATACTAGTCGAGGATTCTCTTCTATACCTATGTTGAATTCCACTGATTCTTCATCTAGCATGGGTGACTTTTCCTATGCAATAGGGAGAATGTTCAAACCTCCATCCTTAGGTGCCTCAAAGAGGTTTTTTCCTTCATATGCGTCCTTTATGTTTTCTTTTTCATTATCTAGAGGGACCTTTTAGTTTTCACCTAGAGACTCATCCTTTTTATTATTTTTCTCATTTTTGTGACTAGATGGTTGAAAAAATTCCCCAAAAAATGCTTTTTTGTCCAAGTCAATGGTAAATCCAGCCTTGTGATCACCGCTAGGTATGCCTTCTCTTAGTCCCAAGAACTCAACAATCGCTTCATCGTTCTCAAATATGTCTAAGAAAGGTGTGTCTTGTTGGTCCCAATCAATGAGTTGGGGATAAACTAAGGGCATGTCATCATCGTAGTTGTCAAAGTTCAACAGAGTCAAGGTAAGGATTGAGTTGTTCATATGGTCACAATTTTTTTGTACCAAGTCCTTTTTGCTCTTTTGCTTAGATCTAGGTGGATTCTGAGGTGGGCCTAATGCCAAGGTTTGGTTATCTGAAACAAATTTATCTGGTTTCCAAGAGTTAGGATCAAGAGATTACCAATAGTAATGTTTAACCCATTCCTCTTTTGTCATATTCTTTGGTGGACAGGAATTCAATGGATTTGGTGTGGATTTCAACATTAAGTCAAGTTCTCCAAAAATTTTATCAAGGTCCATGGAAGAGGTGGAGGATAGGGAATCCCACTCATATTCATTTGAGTCGAGGGAGTCATAGTAGTGTTGGTCAGATGGTTCATGAGATGTCTCAATATATTATGAAGCACTTACTTCCTTGATTAAGGGTGATGTGGTACTAGGAACGCCAATCTGAATCGATTGAAACCCAAGCCCTAAGCCTTGCGGCCACTGAGAAACTAAGATTGGTTCAATCCTCACATCTTGATGTAAGCCTAAACCAATATGTCCATTATATCCCTTGCTCTGCATGATTGTAAAACCTTTGCCATATTGATCTGTAGGAATGTGAGCAAGTGAGGAAGGTTCTTCAGGGTCTTCTCTATACAACCATGAGGTGACATCTTTTGCATGTATGGATTATTTTCTTAAATCTTCTCATTTTGAAAAGGTTGTTGAGGGAGGGAGGTGTATAGTAACCACTAACTGTCTCCTATCTGTTGTAGGTAAACTGTATGTTTTAGGAGGAATCAGATGACTGACACAATAAGATGTCTTCATGTGATAATCTCCACAACCCTTGTCTTGGATCTCAACCCTAGGAGTGGAAGGAAATGATGGTGAAGTGGATGGATCAACATAGTGAGATGAATTAGATGATGAAGCCTTGTGATTTGTTAGCACTTGACGTTGGGGAATCTCTTTTAGATTGGTGCAATATTGGAATGGATCTGGGTCACCATCTATTGTTATTTCAGTGCCATTGTAAGGGAATTTGAGACATTGGTAATATGTGGAAGGGACTACCTTCATGGCATGAATCCAGGGTTTTCCTAGTAGAAGGTTGTATGGAAGGGTGAGATCCAAGACTTGGAATTTTGTATCCATTACTATAGGACCAATTCTAATAGGAAGTGTCACCACCCCCTTTGATTTGCATTCCTTAGCATCATAAGCCTTAATGATAATACTTTTGGTTGTGTCTACGCATGCTTCTAAGAAACCTAATGCATTAATCAGTTTTAAAGTGCACAGATTTAACCCTACTTCTCTGTCTACCAAAACTCGTCTAACTTTGGTGTCATTAACAAGGACCTCAAGATGTAAAGGGTCATTATGATTTGTATTTTTAGTTGCATAGTCTTGTTCAGAGAATGTGGCATGATGATTATTGGTTAGGTATCCTACCATTTCCTGGAAATGATTGACATCGAGATCATTAGGGACAATGGTTCTTTGTAAAGCTTTGTCTAAAATGGATCGATGTTCAAGGGAGATACATAGCAGTTCCAAGATTGAGATTTGGGCTGGGGTCTTCCCCAATTGATCAAGTTATAACACAACTTGAAAGTATATGGTGGATGTTGTGATGGAGGGCCTTGGATAGTGATCTTAGTCTGATGAGTATTGATAACACACTCAGGAATTGTATTTATGGTAATGGTATTGATATTCTCATTGGTGGTGCAAAGATGTTGTATGATTTTACCACTACTATAATTGTAGATAAGGAAATAATCAATCAAATTTTTAGAGTTGAAAACAATAAAATGACTAAATCCTATCAAGCACAATAGAGTACGAAATAACAAGAAAATCACAATATGAAGCACAAATGCAAACCAATCTCCACGCCAACTCGATTTATCTCCATTGCTCTTCTCCACCTACACAAGGATGCAAGATTTCGAAGGGTTGACAATAGAGGAGGAATGTTGATTGCTCACTATTGCAGCATAACGACTTGATATGATGACAAATGGAGAATGATAGGAATGAATGAAAGATTGAGGAATGATTTTGGCAGAATGCAGATGTTTGAAGAAGATCTGATCCAAATGGCCTGTGAAAGGTTTGATTTATAGATTTTCGATGTGGACAGAGATAAGATTTGATAAGATTGATAAGGATTTTATTTTTGACAAAAGAGGAAATACAATGAGATGAGATAAGATTTTTAAAAGATAGAAAGATTTTGATTTATTGTTTTAAAGGAATTAAAACAAGATAAGATATGATGTGAAAAGATAGAAAGATTTTGATTCTCTTTTAAAGGAAATAAATCCTAAAAAAGATGAGAAGGATAATTGATGAATTATCTAATTAAATAAATATTTGATTTATTTAATTAATGTTGGATTTATGATTTCATTAATTAAATTATTTAATTAACATTAGAGGAATGGATAGATTATGAATTAATTAATTAATTAATATAAATTATTTAATTAACATTAGAGGAATGGATGGAAATGATTTAATTAATTAAATAATATAAATTATTTAATTAACATTAGAGGAATGGATGGAAATGATATGAATTTAATTAATTAAATAAAATTTATTTAATTAAATAGATGATGCATGGGTACCTAGGGCAAAGCATGATACAAGATGTCGAAATGATGCGATGTTGTGACAAGGTATCGTAAGAGGACAATTTTTTGATGTCTACATTTTGCCCCTCTTTGAAGTGATGTTCAAGATGATATTTGTGTCGAGTAACATCATTTCAAAGAAGTTAAGGTATGGATAGAGGAAAATGGATAATGATATAAAGATAGGATGATGATGGAATGATGATTCCCCCTCGAGAGGATAGGCGGGTTGAACAAACACGGGTAGGCTCTCGAAATGAAATGATAAAGGGAGGGATAAGACGAATGATGCAAGATAGAAAGTGGATGAAGGAGATGAATGATACGTTATGCTGCAATGAAAGTGAGCAACCATGATGTTTGATATAGCACTAGATGTTATGCACCAAGATATAAGGACCAAGGTGACGATGTGTCTCATGCCCCAGCTTAATACAACCTTGTCTAGATGTATGAGGAAGTAGACTTAGAGCATTAAAGTCCCAATGCACAAAAGGTATGATGTGACCTTAGATGCAAAGGATAGTGCAAAAAGCTACTCCAACATACACAAGATATGAATATTAGCTGGAATGATATGGATTTGATACAAATGCAAGATAAAATGATAACACACACAAGCAAGCAAGCAAGCATGCACAAATGATACAAAAACAAATAAGGAATTGCCCCTGTCAAGTTGTAAACCATTGATTGATTGATTGATTGATGATGATGATAGTGTTGTCATTATTGGGAAGCGATATATCCCTAGAGCAACACAAGGATGATGATAATTGATTGATTGATTGGTTGATTTGGTTTACGACAAGATTAGGATCAAGACCAAAGGATGTGATTGGATAATTTGACAAAATTGATTGACTTGATTGGTATGGATTAAGGATTGACTTGCATTTGGATTATTGCTTGGATTTTTGTTAGTTATTTCATTTTTTGGATATTTGACATTTTATGATTTTTTTGGATTTTTGAAATGCTTTGATTTTTTTGGACTTTTTGAAATGTTTTGATTTTTTTGGACTTTTGAAATGTTTTGATTTTTTTGGACTTTTGGGATGTTTTCATTTTTTTGGACTTTTGAAATGTTTTGATGTGTCAAAGGATGAAAATTTGAGTAGCCTTTGTGCTAGAGACCAATGACAGGGGGAAAACCAAGTCTAGGTGCAAGGAGATAGATGGGATTGATGGATGAAAGGGTGGGTGATGGGAAAAGGGCTCATGATATATGGATGGATGGTATGGATGTATGTATCATAAGAGAGAAAGGATGTGATCTCCAAGGACTATGTCGCATAGGAATAACATGCCCCATTCTAGGTACAATACTTAGGATTTTTCATGACAAAGCTTATGACAATAGGATAATTATAGGCTTATTTAGAAGGATGAGGTATGTCAAGAGATACCCAAAACATGTTTCAACATTTTTCCCCTATATCTTCATTAAGATCAAAAGAAGAAGGGTGGATGAATGGAATCGATGTGATAGGAATGTATGAATAGCTTAATATGATGGCTAAAGATGGCAGGTAAGATGGAAATGATATGACATGAAAATGATATGTTGGATAGATAAGACATTGTGCCCCCAAGTGTAAGTGACATAGAAGATCAACCTACACATGACGCCTATTTTCTAGGTTTTCATCATGGTACTTATCCAGGGCACCTGTTTACCAGGTTTTCACCATTGGACGAAGGGATTTCTCTTTACTTTTTTTTCTTTTTCTTTTTCTTTTTCTTTTTTTTGACTTTTTGACTTTTTGGATAGGAGAAGGGGACTATGGATAGGAGGGACTCAAGTGTCTAGTTCCATGAAATGTGATAGTCCCACTAGATATGGATGTCATTGCATGGACCATTTCAAATGTCATTATGCTCATAGATGTTGGTAAAGGATGACATGAAATGGAAATGGAGTAGGTAGATGGCAGATTTATGAAAGGCTTATGCAAGAATGTATGGGGAATAGTGGATGATGATGCAGATTATGTAGGGAAGATGATATGGATTATATGGGACATGTACAAAAGGATGGATGAAAGGTTTATGCAAAAGCATAGACCATAGGAAGGTGATTGGGAAGATATGTAGGATAGTAGTTGAAGGATGGGGAGATGGAGGTATGTGGGATTGTTGTGAAATGGAAGGGAACCATGACCAATGGTTGCACACACTGTGATAAATGTTGAAGCTTTTGATGTGGATGGGGTGTAGGAAGTAATGGAGATGTTTTATTAGGAGTTATAGGTACCCACATAGACTTAGTATTTTTATGACTTTTGTTTGGCTCATGGGACTTATGAATTTGAGACTTTTGAATGGAATGAAAATTTGGGGTGGAAGTGAATGGTTGGGATTTTTGTGATGTGAATGCCCCATTTGACTTGATTTCTTTTTGCTTAGGTACCCAAACCATTTTGTTTTTAGACTTTTCTTTTGGAGGTATGGGCTTATATATCTTTTTATATGTACTTGGCTTTGATTTTTTGTATTGATGTCCTAAGGCATGAGAACCCTTAGGATTTTTTACTTTATAGGTAGAGGCATTGAAATTCTTGCTTTTGAATCCCATGGGTATGGTGGAATGGGTGGAAGCTTCATGTTTATACAATGTGTGCATTTTTTTGCCATGATTAGGAATGTTAGGGTATTTATGGATGGAGGGATAAGGGGATTGGATAATGGGGATATTAGGAGTTGGAAGTAATGGTGGTAAAGTGGATGGAAGGATATTAGGAGTTGGAAGCAATGGTGGCAGATTTGATGGTGGAAGGTGTATGGGCACATGCTTTTGACATTTGTAGGATGATGGAGGTGGAATGGCAACATATTTTTTGGGTGTATGATAGGCTTTATGATGGAAAGTGGACTTAGGAGGCATGGAGGAAATACCAACATCTTTAGGTTGTTGTCCTTGGGGTGTAGGTCCAAGGACATAAGAGTGTGAAGGGACTTTGACATGGATGGGCTCCAAAATACATTGTTCATGAAGGTCTAGACCTTTACCTTGGTGGTTCATGTTTTGGAGTATGCAATGGACAACGGGACTAGGTGTAGGTGGAACACTAGACACGAGTTCCTTATTGGATGGAGAAGATAATGGTTGTTGTTGTTCTAAGGAGGAACATTCATGAATGAGGGTGGAAAGACCAATAGGATAGGATGGAGGACTTGCAATGGGGTTGATATTGGGTGATGGAGGATCATTAGGATCTTGACTAGCATTATGTTCACTAAGATCCAAGGCATTTGTTTGATCTTCTATGTGTGCTTGGGAGGAACTTATCTCATCGTAGGAAGTGGATGTTTGTACATCATGGTTGGGTGAGGTGGAAAGCTCTTGACCATGGAATGCATAAAGTTGGCTAAGAGGATCATCATGGTCTTCTTGATCATAAAAGGGGTCTTGATCAAAGATGAAAGATTGATCATGAATAGCATTAGGTATGTTATGAATGGAATCATTGGGAGGGTGTTGATCTTTATGTGAATGAGGGGATAATGTTTCCTCATGTTTAGGATTGTTCTCTTGACATACCTCATGACTTATTTGAATAGAGGTGGAAGGAGATTTCTCATGGAGAGACTTGTCATGTTCTCGATGGTCAACAACATAGGAGCATGATAGAGGGTGACTTGGACTTAATGGGGAAGACTCTTGAATTGGATCAAGCGGTTGTGGATGATATGGTTGGCTTGAAGGACTTGGCATGATGTTTGAGGACTCTTTTGTATTTTCAAGTATATGTGTTGAATGACATGGCAAAAATTGATTCCTTGCTTGTAGCCCTTGGGTCACATCCCTTGGAGGTGTATGGGTGGAAGGTGTTGGCTTAGGGTTTTGATTTGGATTGGATGATGGTATGATAAAGTTATAGGGTGCATGTGCTAGATTGGTATTCCCCTTGTCAATGGTTGCATTAGAACATGATGAAGTTTGACCATGTTGCAAGGTAAAACTTAAAGTCACATGTGTTTGTCGTGATGCGGCTTGATAGGTTGATGTAGCATTGACATACGAAGAAGTGGATGGATTAGATTGGTATGAGGTGGAAGCAGATGACACATTAGGTTGAGGTGGCATTGGTTGATAATAAATGGATAGGGGATGATGTTGTGGGTGTTGAATTTGACAAGTTGCAATGAAATGATTGGCTTGAGCTAGGAGGTGTTGGATTTGAGGCGATTTAATTTGTTCAAAATCTTGAAAGATGGTTTGAAGGCTTTGTATGGTTTGGTGGTCTAGGGGTTGGGGTATTTGGTGAAGTGTTTGAAGGAGGTTTTGAAGTTGGGATGCTGGGGATTTGTGTTCGAATGTGGGCATGGTTTCACACATGTGTGTAAGCTCTTGCGCATCGATTTGTTCCTCAAAGTATGTAACATCATTTATGTCATTATTAGAGGTGGTAGGAGAAGCCCCTCGAAGTATGATTTTAGGTTTTGGTTTTCTTTCATGATTTTGACTATAGAAAGGGACTCCTTAAATTATGAGCTTGGGCTTATGAATAGGATTGGGCTTATTTATGATTATGACCATTTTGACAAGTGGTGACTAGGGCTTTGATGGTGATGGTAATGATGTGGAATGATTGGATTGGATGACTTGGATTAGGATGAAATGGATAGGATGTGGCTAAGAAGAATGATTAGGATGAAATTGATTGGATATGAATGTGTTGGAAGAACGTGTAGAGTGACTTGTCTTTATGTGTTTGGTGTTTAGCTTGATTTGGCAATATTTAAATGAATGATCACACATGTACACACATAAATCACTCACACAAGACACATAAGCAAGTTTGAATTTGAAATTATGAATGTGATTATTAAGCACACATTTGAAGAAGACACATCAACAAGTCCTAGAACTAGTCAAGTGGGTATGGCCAATTAGGTTTCAAGCTAGTCTGCACAAGGTTGACTAAGGATGATTTGAAAAAAAGATCCCACCACACGGCCGGGAGAAAGGGGTAACCCACCCTTCACCTTCACTTCCCAAAGGTATAAAGTTCTTTGGGGCTTAGCCAAGAGTGACAAAAATTTTAACTTCCAAACAAGCGTGACTTTCGATTTACACTTCGATTGAGGTCATCCCCAAGGGTGATGAAATCCCCTAGCAGGCCTCCTAGAAAGGGTTTGACAAAAGAAAACCAAGTGAGGTGCTTGTGATCACACACACACTTGATTCACACTCACAATGATTAATTTCCCTTAAAAAAATTGCAATGTTTATAAAACAATTCAAACACTTGTTCTTTTTATCCCCAAATCAAGATGTGATGGAAGACAATGGTGAATTTTAGACCCGATTTTCAATATGTGATTGAAGACAATATTCATTTTAAACCAATTGCAATGATGTGATCAAACAAGATTTGATTTTATGTCCCAAATTGAAAGATGTGACAAACAAGATTAATGAGATTAAAAAAATGGAATGTGTGCACCTGATTATTCACTTTCCAGATTGTTGTGAGTGATATTTGCTGCTACTGGAGCTCCTTATGATCACCTACAAGATGAAAAAAATGATATTCTAATGCAGCCAAAAAACTAAATAAACTCATCAAAAAAAATTTGCAATTTCAGAGACATGTTTTTGACATAGCCGAATTAAATTTCAGTATTTGATGATTTTATTGATCTGAAAAATGAAAACTCAAAGAAGAGATCCCATCCGATTTTCTGAGAACTTTCTAGAAATGTAAAAAAGTCAGAAAAATTCTTTGTTTTGCTCTCATAAACGCGGATTTGTGAAAACCATACAGAAAATGAAGATCATATTTTCTCACATTGTATTTGACTTCTAAATTAAATCTATAAAACATAAACCCCCATTAGAATTTAAAGAGCTTTTCAAAAATGTAAAAATTTCTGAAAAATTCGTCGATTTGCGTCCAAAAAACAAATATTATGAAAAAACATAAAATTACAATAACTTCTACAAAAACGATGATACGCCCTCAATTTTTTTACTGTAGCCTCTTGAGATGATGTACAAGACTATAAAAATATTGCAGAAAAATTCGTAGCTGTGTAGAAGATATGAAGAAATTGGTAAAACTTGCAGTTTTGTCCAAAAACTATTAGATCTACAAAACAAAGTCAATAAAACCTGCAAGAAGCACTGTTAAAAGATTTGTATGCACTACATAAACCCTCATATACACTATAGAAACCATCAGATGCACTAAAATGAGAATTTTTGTTAGAAAGCTGAATTCTAGAACGCGAAATCATGTCAAAAAACCTGTAGATAAATGTTAAAAACGGGGCAAGGCCCCACGATGGGCGCCAAAATGTAGATAGGGAGATAATCAAAGGTTTAAATGCAATGAAGACAATAAAAAAATTAAATCCTATCAAGCACCATGAAGTACAAACTAGAATGAAAATAAAAATAATAAACAAAGAACGTGCAAACCAATTTTCAAACTAGTGTTGATTGATCTCCATGGCTCTTCTCCACCTACACAAGGATGCAAGATTTTGAAGGTTGATTGTTGAAGGAACGTTGGTTGCTCAATTCTGCAGCATAACAACCTGATGAAGATGATAGATGGCGATTGAAGACTGATTTTGACAAAGTGAAGATGCTAGAAGAAGATTCGATTCAAATGGCTTATGAAAGGTTTGATTTATAGATTTTCGATGTGGACAGAGATAAGATTTGATAAGATTGATAAGGATTTGATTTTTGACAAAAGAGGAAATACAATGAGATGAGATAAGATTTTTAAAAGATAGAAAGATTTTGATTTATTGTTTTAAAGGAATTAAAACAAGATAAGATATGATGTGAAAAGATAGAAAGATTTTGATTCTCTTTTAAAGGAAATAAATCCTGAAAAAGATTAGAAGGATAATTGATGAATTATCTAATTAAACAAATTAATTAGATGCACACGAGTTTAGTTTTGGAAAGAAAGTGAGAAGATATTTTTAAGATTTTATTAATTAAATAAATATTTGATTTATTTAATTAATGTTGGATTTATGATTTCATTAATTAAATAATATAAATTATTTAATTAACATTAGAGGAATGGATAGATTATGACTTAATTAATTAAATAATATAAATTATTTAATTAACATTAGAGGAATGGATGGAAATGATATGAATTTAATTAATTAAATAAAATTTATTTAATTAAATAGATGATGACATGGGTACCTAGGGCAGAGCATGATACAAGATGTCGAAATGATGCGATGTTGTGACAAGGTATCGTAAGAGGACAATTTTTTGATGTCTACAATAATCATGCTTGATATTAGCGTAGTTGGCTGACATATTAGTCTAGTTACTCGAACTAGGGATATTTCCTTTTCCATGGTCATGTAATGGATCCAAAAAGACTTTGTGATCAGTGTTTGATGACTGTTGTTTTTGTCTGCTAACTTCAATAATTCTCTTCTCGACAAGATCATGTATGATATTTTTCAGTTGTCAACAATTTTGTAAGTTATGTCCCTTAGTTCTATGGAAATCACAAAAGACATTGTCATTCCACCAAATTGGTTTAAATTTTTTGTGATCATATTGTCTTGGCTCTTGAAGCTGTATAAGGTTGTGTTGCAACAATTGTTTGAATATTGACTTGATGGGTTCCCCTAAGGGAGTGAACTCACGTTTCTAAAACCTCCTCTGTTGTTGCAGATGTTGAGTATTTTGGATAGTGTTGGGAGGTTGATTGACAACGTTAAGCATGTTGGTAGAGGGGTTATGTCCCCACAATGTAATGATTGGTCCTACTTGTAATGTTTTAGCATCAACTACCCCATCATTGGTAAATTTTTTGTCATTGGGGGTATTTTGTGCAGTTGGATTTTTGTTGGGTGTCTTTGTCTTAAGTTCTCCTTTTTCAATGAGGTCTTTTTCTATGATGAGGCCAATTTCCACTAGTTCTGTAAAGGATGTGCAACAATGTACCCTTAAGTTACTTCTCAATTTTGGATTGAGGTTTTCTTGGAACATAGTAGCTTTTTTCTTTTCCAGTATCTCTATGGGACACTGACTAGCTATAGCCCTCCATCTCTAGAAGAAAGCAATGAAAGTTTCTCCTTCATCTTGCGTTTTGTGACACAAGGTTGCTATATTAATCTCATGGTCTATGTTAAAGGAGAATTTCTCAATGAATTTCTCAGCCAGTTCACCCCATGATTTTATGCCATAGTCTAGACCGAAAAACCACTCAAGTGCAATTCCTACAAGACTTCTTGGAAATAGTATCATAAGATATAGTGGGGTCATAGGCAACATCAATGCACATGGTTGAAAATTCCCTTATATGTTCTATCAGATTGCATTTTCCATTGTACTTGGGCAGATTCGGTATGACATACCCATGAGGGAAAGTGTCATGTACAATGATTTATCAAAGGGAAAAGGGCACAAATATTTTGCTAAAAAGGATTTCTTAGTTGACACGACCATATTATCCATTTGTGTTTGGAGTGCCTGTATTTGTGTCTACATGACATCGACTTGAGCTAACAATGTGGTAGCTAAATTATTTGGATCTATGTACGTGTTTTGGTACATCTAGTGTTGTTTGATGGATTTTGGTTAAACATGGGTATGTAAAGTGGATTTGGATTCAGAATGTTGGTGAATGGATTCTAATTAGGGGTTTGTGTAACAGGGTTTTGATTAGGGATCTATGTGAATGGATTCTGACTTGGAATTTGTGAGAATGGGTTCTGACTTGGAATCTGTGAGAATGGATTTTGACTACCACATTGGAAAGAGGGTATGCCTCCTATCTATGTAGTCTATGGTATAGTACTAGTGACATGAACACTAAGTATAGCTATTGTCTATAGTATGGTACTGGTGACACTAACATTTGGTGTAGGAGCTGATGTTTTAGATATTTTATTCCCAACAAGAGGACCGAAGGGAGTGGACGATGATGCCCCTATAGTGAAATTAATTCTTGATGTCATGCCAGATGTACCAAATGGAGATGTATGGACTATTGTACTCTATGTAGGTATGCCAGACGGTATGGCTATATTTACCTGAGGTATAGTGGTACTAGCAGTTGTTGTGTTTGTCCCTTGTGTAGGTTGAGTTTGTAAGGTACTGATGCCAAATCCTATAGGTAAGGTAGCACCTTCAACTAGCAATTTGACTAACATTTGCTAGGTACTCATCTACAAAAGAGGCAAACCCAGGGTCTTGTGCAATAGCCTCTATGTCTTCCACTCTAATGTGTCCTTGAGTGTCTCTAGTGGTGAATTTGTCTAATAAAGTCCTATGAGGTCTCAATGAGGATACCCCCTGAAAGGGGTTCGAGAATGGATTGATGAATTCATTTGGTTTTGACATATTTTCTCTCTCTTTTCTCTTACACCTGGTTTCAACCATATAAGATAAGCGCAATATGTGAGGAATGCAAAACTACGTCTATGGATAATATGAGTCTAGTCTATGTTTTTGGGATTTTCTAGATACAAATAAGGAATGTATGCAACTATTTTTTTGGCATTTTCTGTACGAATAAGGTATGTCTAAGATGACGCTAGTCTACAATGACAATATCTAAATATGCGAAGTCTAAGCAAGCTTCTAAGGTAATCAATTTTGTGAACCTAAGATGAGGTTACCAACTACCTCAAGTCTAACCAAGGCATCAATTTAGTTATGTCAAGGAACCTATGTAGGCCAAGGACCAAGGATAAGGTGAGCTCCCTAACTAGACTGATGAGATAGGAGGAATCACTATAGGACAAAAAGATATGATGATGGGACTAGGTTCAATGATAGATTTCCTTGATGCTATGGTTTTTCCAAAGTGCAGAAAGTGGACCTATTCTAAAGTTTGTAAAAGTGACTTTCCTAAAATTTTGATCTAAAGGTAATATGTACTCAAAGATGAAAGTAAAACTTAGAATTAGGAAAACTATGGTAATGACTAAATGATACCTAAAGGATGCAAAATTGAGCAAATCATTTCAGGTTTCTATTCAAGGACTACTATGAAAAGACAAATAAAAGACTGGTATGATTGGATTGTGACTGTGAATTTTGATTTTCTAATACTCGAGTAGATGCATCATAGAATGTGATAGATGCAATTATGTTTCATAGTTGTAGTTTTCTGGTAATTATTTGAGATTTTCTAGTAAAGTTCAGTATCTGGTATCAGACAGTTGTGGTGTAGTTTCTGATAGATGCGACTCATAATGGAAATTGTGACTTAGACTGTAACAGATACGAGTTTTCTAAACAATGATTGTACTGACAAAAAAGGTTGTTTCTGTGACAGGAGAAAATGTTTCATTCTAGACTGTAGATGCAACTCACCTAGTCAGATGTGTCACATAAGGTATCAGTTATAGATTTCCAGTGACAGGGGTTATGATAGATGCAACTAAGTTATCAGATACAGTGTAATACAACACAGATGTGAGTTTTTCTGACAAATGCAACTCAGGTTAAAACATATGTGACTCTAATTTAAATAGATGCAATCTACACTGACAAATGCAACTCAAAGTTAAACAAATGTGACTCTAAAGATCAATTGCGACTTTCCGGTGAATAGTTGTGACTCTGTTTGATAGTTGCGGTTTTCCAATGAATTGTGATATAAAACTGATGATGTTTCGTGATCAAGTTTTTGCAAACAAAGATAATCATAAGAAATTGTGTTTTTAGTTTGATTTGGACTCAAAGAACATTTAATTTGACAACAGACAAGCACATCCTAGGCTATGTAGGACAGTATTTACTAAATTCTCACTTGGGTTTCCCCAACTATGTTTATTCAAGGAAAATGACTAGTAGCTTGACCCCACTGGCTCCCCTCCATGGCTCATTAATGTCGTTTGGGGCAGCCAAGCTATAGTACCCATGAACATCCCATGGCATACTTTCATCTCTACACATGAATTGTAAAGATGTTAGATGGCGTCACAGGTATGACCTACTATACCAGTAAATAGAGGGATTTTGGACACTACAAACAAAGGTGTTTAATTCGGGCATTATGTTTGTAGGGCATGATCCATGCAGCGAGAGTACCCTTTCGAATCCATCTTGTTGGAACCATATGCATGATTTGTTGGGATTTCCCCAAGAATCCACTTTTACATTCTGGTAGGAAGTCCCTCGAGTTCAGGGTGCTACCTGTCTGAGTTGTCCTGAGGTGAGTACTTTTTCTTGCCAAGGCAGGCCCAATTTATAGAGTCAATAACTATTTCTCTTACACCCAAGATTGCAAAAATGTGCAAGGGGAGAGGATACTTTGATATACCGAATCGTGAGGGTAATAAGAGAGCATGCTTTCACACCAAACACAGTAGACACTTGTTAATTTTAATCCAAATGAAAGATTTGCTACACTACCAAACAATCTATTTCAAAAATTTAACTATGGTCTTCGACATGTGTTTTGTAGAAAGATTCATTAGTAGTTTTGATATTGGTCTTCGACTATCACTCTACAAAAACTTTGTTAACTCCTCAAGACACACGTTGAAAATAGAAGATTAGTGAAAATAAATACATGAAAGAAAGTTGTAAATTCAAAATTGAACCTAAAAATTTACTAGTTGAATCCATCATTTTTGTTGCCAGATGCATCGTGGGATTTTTACCAGTTAGTTGTGGCTTAGAAAATAACAAATGTGTAATGATTTGTCAGATGCATCATTTTTGTTATCAAATGTGGACTAGTATGTCACTTGAGTCATTTCATCAAGAAGATGCGTCTTCGAATGTCAATTGCATCATTTCATCAAATAGATGCGTCGTTCCATACAAAAACTTGCAAAAATTGAATACAATTATACAGATACGTGAAGATGGTGTCTTCACATTGGGTTCACCAAATGGAACATCTAGGAAATACAAATGAAAGGTTAAAAGCAAACACTCAAATGTGATCAAGCTCTAAAGTAATCTAATGTCAAACAACAAAGAACAAAGGAAACAAGATAAAACATAAAACAATCTCACCAAAGATCAATGTAACTCCATGGATAACCTCTAGTGTCCTTCTCCATTTCATTTTTTGTAGTGTACTTTCCCTCATATTTTTAGTACGTGCAAGCATAGCCTAAGGATTGTGATAATAACAAAACATCGAAGATTTAAGATAATTGCTCTAAAAGTCAAAACATTTCAGGAGAGATTGAAATGATGAAAGACAGATCAATTTATAGAAAACTGATCATTCGAATGAAAGGCCAAGATTGAAAGATCGACAGACAGTTGAGATCAAAAGATTAGACATGCATTCTGATAATTGTTAGTAGTGACATGAGTGATAAAATCTAGAAATAGAGATAAAGATGAAATAAATGATTTAATCTTCTAGTTTGGTATTCGAAAACAGAAGAATAGTCTTTGCATGACAAAGATAAAGATAGGATTAAAGCAACACTCTGTTTGAATGCACACACAAGATTTAATTAATTAAATAAATATATTTAAATAATACTCATGTACATGCAAATGAGGTAGAACTAGATGACTGAATGATATGACAAAGAGTTTACTCATGAAAGCAACTCAGACATTAAACCAGGATTTAACTGACCGATTTAAATAGATCTCGAGTCAAGTCAAAGTGAATACTTAGATAACTTACACCATTATCTAAATATAGAAGAATGCGTTAAAATAGATTTTTACAAATTAAATGATTTATTTAATTCAAGATTTGATATTTGAAGAATAATTAAATAAATAAGATTTATTTAATTAAGTGATTAAGGGATTAAATGAATAATTAAATAAATAAAGAATTTATTTAATTATAGTTGACCTATGATAAAGGGTAAATTAAATAAGAATTTATTTAATTTGACAAGGAGAATAAAGTTTAATTAGTGACGTAATTAAATAAAGAATGTTTATTTAATTAATTAGGATAGAATAAAGATAAAGTGAATTAATTAAACAATTAAGATTATTTAATTAATAGTTGAATAAATGTTAAAGTAAATTAACTAAATAATTAAGTTTATTTAATTAATAGAAGAATTAAGGACTTTAGAGAATAATTAAATAATTAACATTATTTAATCATGACCATGAAGACACAAACTATGAAGAAATTGAAGTCGCGAGCTTAGACCAAATTTCGGTGTCTACACCTATATTGGTACATTTCCCATTGAGTTGGTAGTGAACTACTAGACGGCTTACTGGGACAATCTCTAGCAAAATGGTCCCCCCCACAAGTATAGCATGCCGTAAATGGTACCCTCTTCTTGCGGGTTCTCAAGATTCAATAGAATTTCCACTAGCATTATTGGTATTTCCTTGGTTGGAACCATTCTTCCTCCACTCCCTTCTCGACTCTTTTACACTATTGCAGTTACCTTTTTCACTTTACTTAGGTAGATTGCGCAAGTTGCACCTTCTTTGGAGTTTGCTTGTTAGAAATTTCCGCAACCTTCTAATGTTCTCTATTTTCCTACCTATTAGAGGTATCCCTAAGATTTTGGTCCTACTTAATTGCCTTCTCATATACAAGATCCATAGTTGTTGGACCATGCATATCCACTTCTCCTCTGATATGATTGTTAAGTCCCATTATAATTTTTCTAATGCGGAAGCACTCATCCTTATGATATATAGCAACATAATGTAGAAGTCAGGTAAACTTCTCCCAATATTCGTTGACTGACATATTTCCTTGTCTCAAACTATAGAAATCTGTGAGTTTTTGGTCATAGTATAGTTGGGGCAACCATTGTTTGCAAAAAATCTCAAAAAATTCCCCCCATGTCAACTTCCATGAGTATTGAGTTCCATCTTTTTGTTCATCCACTAGGTTGAAGCTTCTCCAGCTAACTGGTATGCAGCCCAAGTAGCTTTAGTGGTCTCAATGTAATCTCGTATTTTGAAATACTTTTCCATTTGAATAAGCCACACCTCAACTTCATCCCCATTGGTGCTTCCCTCAAACTTGGGTAGAAAAATCTTCTTCATATCCTTGGAAATTTTGAAAGCCATACACTTCTTATTTCTTTCCTCAGATGGCGTAGGTGATCTTTCTATTTCATGATCATGGGTTTCATTACATCCATGAAAAGAGTTTTCACCTTCATTCTTATTAACAAGAACCTCTTTCTCAATCCTAGCTTGTACCCTTTCTTATTCAAGATTATCTAAGCTTGTCAAAATTTGGTCAAGCCTAGCTTCAATTCATGTTGGTCCTTGCCCAAATTCTTGGCTACCGCCAGGATTGGTTCGTGTCCTCACCATCTTCACAAGATCAATATTTTACCTGAATGTTTTATCCAAGTTAGACTAAATTATGTTATCAAATACCTTATGGGAAACATTAGAAATGGCACTCATACAAACATAAAGAATTCCACATAAGATTAAGCACACACTTTTGATAAATAATTTTATTCATTTCATAAGGATTTCAATATCCTTTGATTACATGGAGTGACTATTTAGATAGTCAAGTGGAGGTTATCCTTCAGATTCACTCTCTAATACATAACTTAATGGAGTATATCCTATAGACTGAGATTGTTGCACATCTCTATCTTTATGTTCATCCCTTAGTTGTTCATACCTATCCCAAAATGGATAGTAGCCTTCAAATTTATCATCTGGTACATAGTTATGAGTTTCAATGCCAATATGGTATTCATCAACAATATAGTCTATCCTTTTCAAAGACATTTGTTCATGAGACCATTCCACATCTAGCTGATCTCGAGGTACATATCCCTTAGACTCATTACTTGAGGAAATTACTATTACTTCAAACATTGGAAGAACTCTAGGGTCCCTAAAGATGAATGTTGAGCTAACACTTCCTTCCGAGGGCATATACCTGGAAAGTGATAATGACTAAGAATTTTTTGCTGAGATGGAAGGTAGATTGTTGTACATAGCCTCCATCTTCATCTTCCTCTTCACATCACTAATCTGAGAAATTTGGTGACTAAATGTCTTGGTGTCACTCAAATAGATGGCATTGTCGTAGTTGGTTCCCTCTATGGTTCTAACGATGGCTTCTCTTTCCTTCTTGACCTTTAGGCAGCACTCACTTTTGATTATTGAATTTTGAGCCGTTAATCTAAGATGCACCATCCTAGCACAAGAATTCACAATATTAGATAATTTTGGATAGAAAGAATGATGAGCTCATAGGTTCAATAGCTAAACCTAGTAGCTCTGATACCACATGTAATATGTCAAACATTCACTTGAAGTAAATTTCCTAAGTTTTTACTGTGCAAGTAAAATAAACTATGTGACAAGCCATTGCAATAAATTTTATCCTTTCTTTATTCAAAATATATGAACAAAGATGCTTTACAACTTGCAATAAGGATTTCCATTCCATTACAATATTTCACAAAGTACCATATTCTAAGAAAGTACAAAACTACATACATAGCTCCTTCGAGCTTCATAGCATAAGATATAGATGGTCCAGGAATCCACCTTTCAAAACCTTGGTCCTTTGTCACCTACTGAGGAGGAGATGCATCACTCAAGCACTTTTCTGCGAACCATGGACTCATATGCGGTCCCATGCACATCTATCAATGATAAATGGCCCTACCCTTTGACAAAGGCTCTGGTTGGGTAACCCCATATGACATACCATTCTGAGCTTAGTGTGGTTCCCTACATGACTAGGATTTATAACCAACTCTAGGTACCCTTCATGCATTTAAGTAGACACGGTGAACTAACTGTCGAGTTTTAAAAATCTCACTATCTACAGTGGAGTCCATGAAAATCACACTACTTTGGCCAAATTATTCTCACTCAATACTTCAATTGAAGGTATACCATTCACTTACTGATGCAATACAAAGGAAGAAAACTCACTTTCAATCTCATTTAACAAAAATTCAAAACAATCTATGCCTAATTACTCATCACAATTACATGTTTCCTCTCACAAAACACTTAACTCAAACCACCAAGATTTAAATTAGGACCCAAACAAGGTTTCACAAAGTCTTCTACACATCAAAACTCTATCTCAATAAGAATCAACAATTACCAAGGTCTACCTACTCATCTTTCATCACTTCTATTATGACTGTCCTTAAATGTACAACAATTTCCCTTCATAACTACAAGCTCCAACCTAGCATTTCAAGTCAAAACCAACCAACACAGGACTGAAAACATCTTCATTAAGGTTAAATCAACATAACCAAACTCATTCTAAACCCCAAGTTAGAGGTTTCTTGCTTTGGCAAATATCCCTTCATGGACTGTTCGAAACCCTTGTATCACTCCTTTATTACTATCAGAGATATCTTTTCAACCAGGGATTTATTCCAGACTATAAATATTTTTTTGGACATCCATTTGAATATTTTAAATCATACCAAAGATCAACACTAGTTTCTTTGAAGAAAAACATATAAACTAGATTGTCCACATGCCAAAATGGGCCTAATTAGGTCATTACAAATAGGGTTTATTGAATATATTATCTCCAATCACAAAATTTCTTAACCAATGCTGAAAAATTTTATTATATGACTTTTTCAAGCTTAATAATCTGTTAGTTTGACATTCCCATAAGTGTTTGTACAAACCCTAGCTTTTAACATCTCAAAACTCTGTAATTTCAGACTGTGCACAAAAATTCAATCTCTAACTTCATTCTTTCACATCTTATCTTTACTCTTTGGCCCCAAAACCAATTAAATATGAAAGAGCATGTAAAGAAGAATAATCTCACCAAAAATTAAGGGATTCCAAAGGACAAGACGGGAGAAAGATAATTTACAAGATCTCTATTTACCCTAACAGGGGTTTTTAACTATTTTAAGAAAATTTTCTATAACTTCCTCAAATCAAAATTAAAATGCATGAAGCAAAGATAAAAAGGAAGGTGATTGAATACACTTTTACTTGGGATGAAAAAGTAACCTACTCTTGTCCATACTGGGCCGTACAACATCATGAAATAGAGAAATTTTGAGAACATACGCAGAATACAGTGCCTTTATTCATCCAAAATCAAACATACAATCACCCTCATCTTCAAAATGATGTACAAAGCCTTTATAAAGTAAATTCAACTATCTTTTAACCTTCTAACTACTTCCTAACACCTAGAACTAACAATGAACCTTCAACTTCTTAATGCAACCTTTACATAATTTTATAATTCTGTTAATATTTGTTGACAACTTTAGCATTTTTTCCAATTTTCCACAAAACAAATAAACTTGAACCATCCTAATGACCTTTAATGACCTATAAATATACAAGGTGACTCTTTTAATCTCATTAAAAAGTAAAGATATCAAATTTTCTCAATTTTTCCAAAATAGGAACATGGTTGTGCAAAGGTGCTCCTGCACCACTTACACTATAGCAAGCTCGTTTTGACTTAAGGCCATTATATATATGCTTATTAAATCCATCTCCATAGGAAAGATACTCCCTAGGATAACCTCTCCCTTTAACACAAACTAATTTAATGTAACTCAATAAATAAAGTACAAGTTCCCTCCCTTCACTGGTCAAATTTCCCAAGAGTAACCTACTTGTCATCTAGCACAATTAATTATCTAGCTATGAGTGTTACTTAATCTTGTCTATTTTTTATCATATCTAGATATTAATAATACCTATGATAAACATAAACTCTTACCCACGACTACACATGTCTAGTATAATAATAATACCTATGACAAGCAGTCTCTCCTATCATGGAGTATTTACAAACATTTCACAAAATAGAGTAAATAGTTTACTCTTTTCTTCAAAGCAAACAATAAATTTCCCTATATGCAAATAACTATAAAAGACTAGTTTAAGAATTCATAAATTAAATCATTCAATACTAATGCAAATAAGGGAAGAATATCCTCATGCCTATGATAAGATTTCCAACTAACTAGATGTAGTCACAGTACTCCCAAATCATCAACTAGCTTGGTTTTGATCCTTCAACAATGACTCAAAATCCTCTTATCTCTCAAGTTGGAAAACTATCCTCTCAAAATATTAATAATCTCATTCTAAAAATCAAGACTCTCACTCACTGTTAAAGGTAGAATATTGCAGACATAATGTAGACAAAATGCAGAGATTTTGCACAAGAAATATTCATAGAAGAATGGTCCCATCTAATGAACTTTCTCCTATATTTATACAATAACCTAGAGATCATATAGCCTATAGATTAGGCATGTATAATGGCAAAAAATTGCATGCACAACAACAAAAAATTATGTTAAAGGGTGGTGAATATGAAAGCATATAGTCAACGCAATTAGCAATAGATCGATTGAGTTAAATGGAAAAAAATAGAGACTAATTCAATTCTCCATATGATAGAATTCGATTTGCATCTCAAAGAAGACTTCTATAGATTAAAGGATTCAAAGCTGGCACCAAGCATTACCATTCTTTCTCAAGATGGAACGGTTTCCCTCCTCAGAGAATCATTCAATAACAAATTTATGCCATCAAGTTAAAGTATCAACCAAGTCATGGTATGTGTTGACTCACTCATTAATTGGATTTGAAATAGTTGTTGATTTGTTTCCATAATTTTATAATTATAGATTGATGATAAATAATATACTAATATAGTTTACTAAGTCCATGGTTTCCCTATTAAAAGGTGTTGACTTATTCTCTTGTAAAACATCAACTTAAAGATTGTATTAAGTTTGTAGATCACAAAATCTTCTATCGTTGATAGCAAAAGCATAAAATGCATCCCAAAGAATATAGTCTTAACTATCACAAAGTCGGCCTCAAGGTTTTCCAAGATAATCGACTTCAAAAGCCATATGTATAGCATTATAAATTGGCTAATATTCATTGCTTAAGATAATTTATCTCAAAACAATTATCATTTAACTAAATACATATTCATAACTTATACATATATATATACATACATACATACATACATACATACATACATATATATATATATGTATGTATATTAACACATACACACACACACATATATACGTATATGTATATATGTATATGTTAGTATGTTTCCATAATTATCATATGTCAATAAAGCATGTATATATATAATTGATATACAAAGGAATACATCAAAATAACAATCACATTGTTATATTAATATATCGATTGTGTATATATATATATATATTCATATATATATGCCTCTATGTACATGTATGTGTATGTATACATGTATCAATACATTTGTATGGGAATTCCCATTTTCCACCATACGTGTATATGGATACATATATATATGTATGTACATTATATATATATATATATATAGGCACACATTTGATTCTCACACCAAATCATACATAATTAATTAGTATGGTATTTATAAGAGACTATGAGCGATATATCTGTACATATACACATGCATGTCATTGGTTCCATCGGATAGTTCCATGCACATTAGCAATTCGTTCATGAGTGTACATAGGTACGTCTACTTATGTACCCTTATGTACATGTTCCTTTGTGCGTATAGTCTATTATTGTCATGCATGTGTGTACACATACACATACCTTGTATGTTTCACATATCAATACAACATAGTAACAAGGAAAGAACTCTCAAGCTCAAACAGATAAACATCATTCATGCATGTACTCAATAGTATACTAGTCTCATACTAAAGTAGACATACTGACAAAGAATGAATTACCAACTTCCCACTTAATAAAAAAACTCAATTATTCTACTATGGTGTGTGTAAGCTTGGATAGGTTATGTTACTAGTTACCCAACCAAGACCTTCTCCTAAGTGATACTTCCCCTCCGCCTAGAGGAATTGAACATATACGTACAATCACTAGCACTTGAACATGGCAGTTAATTGTTCACAAAATATGCAGTACACATAATACATCTCCAAAGTTAGAATATTAATACAATATTCATCCAATCACATAAATGCATTCCTTCATATAACATTAAATGAGATGACATTCATTCAGAAATAGTGATAACAAAGTGCACACACAATTTATTCATCCACTGAATTCACATTACATTCACATTTTACCCTACATAGTATAGTAAATAGTAATTACACAATTGGGGTGTAACAACTACTGCATATCGCATAAAAGACCCGATCTTTATGAAGCATAAAAGCGATGTCATGACCACATGTGATATCTGTTAGATATTCACCTTCATATCTGGGCCATTAGATCCTTTATCATGCTAAACAATACTTTCGTAGTTAGTACTTATGCAACATCATTCACAATAGTGATGTAAATGATGTGCACGATGACTGCTAGATTATCTCCCCCTAAATTTAATCTGTTGAAACCCATAACATAAACCAAGCATTGGGTCCCACCATAACACCTGTCGCCTCCCCGCATTCTTGTTGGGCCAAATGAAGGACCCACCACCATCATCGCAAGATAGTGGGCTTCTGCCACTTGTCTGCATTGAGGTCATACACTGCCCCATCACATATTGCACAAAGGCCTTTAATGTCTTGGGGCACAAATGTGATGCATTAGATTAATTCGATGGATGTTAGATTTTTATCTTTCATTATGCACCTTTGATCTTCAAACATTGCCCATCGGACAAAGCAGCATGAGAATGAAATTTGAAACTCTGATGTGAAGGAGTGACGTGATGGAATGAGGAACCTCCAAGTGGTGACCGCTCGCAATCCCACTCTATTCTTTTGTTGAATATTTTAATGGTGTGGGATGGTGGGGACAAATGAAATTTGAACACCTACACAACTTAAAAGGGAAATAAGGCACATGTGTAACCTTGTGACTTTAAAGGGGGATCATGCCTAGGAAACATAGGATTCAGGAAAACATTATTTTATCAACCCATGGACATAAGACTTTGGATCAAATATTTTAAACTAGTCACAACTGGGGAGACAAGGATAAAGAGTCTAGTCAAGATATGACCTTGAATGACATAAGTTGTAGCTAACCAACTAGGAACTAGGCATGATGGTCAATGAGTAAACATAAAAGGTGACAAGGTAAATGACACTAGGGTTTTAGGAGGGTTTAAGCCCTATATGTAGTTTAGAACTTTAATTAGATACAACCGAGGAATTTCAAAACTTCAAAGACCTTAAAATCTCAAAAATGACCATGGATTTTACAAGCTCCACTAGTGGATCTAGTTTCCAAGGATGCTTCTTTAGGAGGAAAAAAGGGAGAATTTAGATATTTTTGGGAGAGTAGACCACCAAAACCCAAAAAACAACAATGACCAAAAAAAGAAAACTATAATACAATGTGCATGGATATATCCTACTTATCAGAATTAGGATTTGAGGAATTGTCCATGCACTAGAAATTCCATCATTTCACCATTCATATTTTGCAAGTAATATGAATTCTCACCATGACTCTCACAAATAATATAAGGGCCAATCCAAAGGGCCTCAAATTTACCATGTTTTCCCTTTTCCTGGATTCTATCATTTCACATTAAAAGAAGATCACCTACAGCAAATTTAATGTCTTTAGCTCTCTTGTCAAATAAATATTTTACCTACAACTGCTTCTTCAAGTTAACATATGGTGCTTCCCTTCTTGACTCATCCAACTTTGTTAGTTGGTTAATCCTGCTAGTCATATTGTCATCAATATCATCTCCATATTCCTGAATGAACTTATACACTGGAAAAAAATTGTTCATTGCTATTCTTACATCCAGTCCATATACAAGCTCATAAGGAGAATTTTTTGTGGCCTTCTTTATGGTTGTCCTATTAGCCCATAATTATAATTTCAACTTTGAATCCCATTCCTTTTTGTTTTCTCCATGACCCTTTTCATGATCTTCATGAGAATTTTATTATTGGACTCAGCTTGTCCATTTCCTAGTGGATGGTAAGTGGAAGAATATGACATGTCAATCCCATAATTGCTACAAAAATCAGTAAATTATTTTGGTCTACAACACATAGCATTGTCCATGATTAACTTTGCAGTAGTGCCAAATCTAATTAATATGTTATCCGTATTAAAATTGATGACAACTTTACTAGTTTCCCTTCTTGTAGGAATTGCCTCCACCGACTTGGTGAAGTAGTCCATGGCAACAAATATCCAACTGTGACCACAACTAGATTTCTCATTGAATTCACCAATAAAATCTATGCCCCATTGTTGAAAAGGAGACTCTACATTTTGAGTTCTAAGGGGTAAAGCACTAGAGAACCTTTGGAAAGCATCACACTTCTTTACCATTTTATGTAAAAAGGGGAGGCCACCAATATCTAGACCTCAAGATCTTGTGGGAAGTTGTCTTGGTTGTGTAATGGCCTCCACAAACTCTGTTGTGCATTTCTTCAAGAATCTTCCTTTCCTACTTCTCATCAACACACCTTAACATCACACTAGCCTTATCCCTCCAATACAAGCATCCATCCATCATAACATACTTAATTGATTGTAACTTCAAGGTCCTTTTTTTATTATTAGTAATTTTATTAGGGCGAGACATTTTTCTTAGATAATGTAGAATTTCCTTATACCAAGGGAAATTCTGAACAACAAACTTCCTTATAAGACACCTCCATCTATTTGACTGACCTAACTAGCCTCAAAATTTGATTCAACCATCAACTTGGCTAAACCCTACCCTCTAACAAGTGTAGTGATCTAAATATCAATATTAAACTATTGGATTTTTTTTATCCATCTACACCTCCTTCTTGTGACTTCTTGCTTAGTGAATATGTCTTTAATTGTAGCATTAGGTACACAGGCCACTATTTTTTCTCCTACCAAGTAAGTTCTAAAGTTTTTGACAACCTTTACAAAGGCATAAGCTTGCTTTTCCATGATGTCATATTTTAATTATGTTGCTTGTAGTGATTTTCTAAAGAAAGCAATGGGTTCACAACCCTCATCATTTTTCTATAAAAGTACAACAACACTTGTGAGGAATGATGTAAGAGAAAGCAATTGAAAAGAGGCCAGAAAAATTAAGTGATTTAAGGACCGATGCTTCCTTGATAGCTTTCTTGATGTCATTGAAGTCCTTAACACGCTCATCATCCCATGCAACTATTTCTTTCTTTTTTATCATCTTAGAGATGGATTTCATAGTCTCAACAAATTTTGTAACAAACATCCGACAAAATTGATCTGGCCAAAGAATGACTAAATTCCCTTCATTTTCTTAGGAATTGTGATCCTATCAATTGCTCCAACCCTTTCTTGATTGATTTTGGTTCTTTCTTTTGAGACAATATGCCCCAAAAATTATCCTTCTTTAATCCCAAATGTACACGTCCTAGGGTTCAATGAAATTCCATATTCCAAAGCTCTAATAAATACCTTTTCTAGGTGCATACAATGCTCTTCTTTTTTGGAATATGTTTTGAGGTCATCTTGATATATAGCCATAAAAATATATGAAATCTAAAAAGGAAACATCCATGTCCCTTTGGAATGTATCCCCTACATTAGTTAAACTAAATGGTATTCTAATATAAACATATGTTCCCCATGGTGTGGTAAAAGTGGTCTTATACTACTCTGATTCCTTTACCTTTACCTGATTGTAGGCTAAAAACCCATCCATCATGGATAAAAGCTCACAAATAGTAACTTTGTGCAACAATGCCTCCATATTTGGCAATGGATAATTATCTTTCAATGAGGATATGTTCAAATTTCTGAAGTCTACACATAACCTAATATCTCCATTCTTTTTCCTTATCGACACAAAATTTGATACCCAAGTAGAATGTCTAATAGGTTTTATGATTCCACCTTTAACGAGTTTCATGAGTTCCTACTACATTTTGGGTGCCAAAGTAGGATTTATTGGCCTCTTTTTTTTTCCTAAAAGGCTTTTCACTTGGCTTCAAAGGGATTTCAAGTTGGAACAGGTCCTCTCTATAAGCCTTTAGGTCATCATATGACCATGCAAACACATGTTTTTATTTCTTGAGAAGAGAAATCAACATTGTTCTAATTTTTGGGTTGAGATTCTTACCAGTATATACCTTCTTGGGTACATTCTCAGTTCCCAAATTGATTTCTTCTAAATCTTGCTCGTGTGTAGAACTCGGTTTTATATTACATTTATCAGAGTTATCAAAAAATATTTCTAGGGTCACCAATCCTTTTGGGATTTTATTGGTCCTTAATTGGATTACCTCCTTTCAAAAAGTGGTATCCTTTCCATCAATCTTTTCAAAAGAAATTTGGAAATCAATTTCCTGGCTATGATACTCATCTATACAATGTAGGAATTTCAATAAGTCAATATCATTATTGAATACCTACTAATTATGAATGTTATTTGGAATAGAAGGCCTCACTTGAACCTCAACCTTTGATACACTAGCAAAAGTTATATCATC
Organism: Sequoia sempervirens; assembly: GCA_007258455.2. Taxonomy (NCBI): domain Eukaryota; kingdom Viridiplantae; phylum Streptophyta; class Pinopsida; order Cupressales; family Cupressaceae; genus Sequoia; species Sequoia sempervirens. Next base: position 383,335,217 of record VDFB02086081.1, on the reverse strand, counting down.
AGGCCTCAAAGCAATGTTGGTAAGGAGATCTGCCAATAATTTTTTTGACCTTTCTACCCACTCGATGGAAAAGGCATAAAACATTTCAATTGTGTCCCAAAAAAAATTCTATAATGCTTCAATATTTTATTTTTGACACATACTTAGCTCTTACTTGATACACTAATAGTTCAAAGTCACCAAAAACCTTGAGCTCTTTGATTTTATGCTTACTTACCATATTCAATCTTAACAACAAAGCCTCATACTCAGCAAGATTATTTGTGCATTCAAATTTGAGTGAGAATGAATATTTATAATACTTACCTTTTGGGGATATGAGAATCACTCTTTCTCTAGATCCTTCTTTTGAGTAGGAACCATCAAAATACATAGCCCATAGGCCATCTTCTCAAACATATTGCTTTACCTTTTCATGTACACTCTCATCCCCTTTTGGTTCAGCATCCACACCCTTTAAGTTTCCCATATCCATGTCAATGAAATGCACATTCTCATGTGGGTAGACATCTTCAATTATATTTTGAGCTCTTTTCTCTCTAACTAACTTGAGTTACCTACCATTCATAGGTATGGTAGCATAAGAGAGATCTAAATTCATACTTCCTCCAACTGTTGATACCCACCCTCTTGACAAAAGCATTCCAGAGTTGGAATGTCAACAAGCGTTACACTCATGACATAATCCTTTTCAGCAAAAGTTGCTAATTTAAAAGGGACCTCATTTACCACTCCAAATATAGGGACCTCCCTTGAATCCATAGCAAAAAAATTCCCATATGTTTGACTTTCTTGCAACCCTAACTCCCTCATGATTGCTAAAGGCATAATATTAGTAGAGGCTCCAGAATCTATCATGCAATTTATGATCAACTTATCACTTATTTGCAATGTTACATAAAAGGGATCAATTTGATTAGTGCTAGTGGTTATGGTGGTGCCTATAAATACTTCAAGTGACTCAATGTGAGTTCCTTCACGTTCAACTTCATTTATTTTCCTTTTACCTTTCTCAATAGGGGTAGTTTCTTCCCTTCCATTATCAACAATAGAGGCACCAACAACAAGTGCTTTTTCCTTGTGTTCCTTTAATCTCATCATTTCCAATAACTAAATTGTTACTTTGATTTGTGACAAAATCTTATTCATATCCACAACATTGTACTTTGGAGTTTCACACCCTGAAGAAATTTTCTCATTCACTTTCCCATGCTTAAATTCAAGCTTATTATTTTAGCAGTCTTATCCTCGTTTTCCTGATTAGTCTTTTCCTTTTGATACTTGGCCTTAACAAGGGGAGACACAACCTTGTTATCAAGCTTCTTAGCCTCCTTTCTTTTATTTTTTTGTTTTTCGTAAGGTTTTTCCATTTAATATCACTTTTTCCTTTATAAAAAGGTTGCTAAGGCTCCCTTGATCCTTGTTGAATGTCCCATTTCTCATACTATAAGTACTTCTGGCCTATGCAACAACAAAAACAGTTAATAATATGATCTATTCATCTGAAGGTCTTCTTAATCTAATCTTTGTTTCTGATTCTGAGTTGTTCACCTTGGTAATATTGTCATTTTCATCATTAGAAAAAACTAGCCAATGATAAGAATGAGTCTCTTATTTTTTTTCCTGAACACCGGCCTCTAAACATCCCTCTTTTGAAGAATATTCATTAGTAGTTGGATTCATCTCAAACAACATGCTTATCCCTTGATCCTCTATATGTGAATCATCACAATCATTTTATGATTCATGGTTATTCTCCAAGGATTGAACAACCCTGCACTATTGAGAAGAATGTGGCAATTGACAAGAGTCACACCAAGGAGTCTCTTCCATAAAGTTTATATTGCTTATTTTAAGAGGATTAGGGATTTATTTATTCTACATATTCCTTCGGTTGTTCTGAACAGGTCTACCATTGTTCCAATTTGTGTTATAAGGATGATCTAAAAACCTTGGCATTTTGTCTTTCCTTTGATAGTTTGATTTATCATAAGATGAACCCTCTATCATTTCTTTAAACCTTGTGATTGAGATATTTTCAAAGGATTTCTTATTTTTCTCAATATGGATTGCAATCTTGAATGCATCCCTCAAGGATTGAGGATTCTTGTCCCTTAATTCATAAAACACATAGACTTAGAGGGCCTCATGTCATTAGGGACCTTGTTGAATATTCTATTGAACCTTGCATTGAATTCGGTAGTAGACTCATTATATCCCTTGCTAATGCTTTGAACTCATTAATTGAAAATATAGGGTCAATATTATTGTCGTACTGTTCTTTGAATACCCTCTTGAAGTCCTCCCAAGATATAATACCACCATTAGGAAAATTTCCATACCAGTCCCTAGCTTCACCAGTCAGAGATTGCATAAATAACTTCATGACAACATCTTCATTTTCTACCTCAAATTCATCTAACAAGTTTAAAAAGGTGCTTAAGTTTCTCCTCACTAGTCACTGCATCACTTCCTAAAAATCTTGAAAGATACTACCTCACTTCATTAGGAACTTGATTAGGGCATCCAAGGGATTCCCCCAAAATCAAGTTGTCTATACCTTTCCATCTTAGTGGTCTTCTTCTAGGAATATTTCCTCCTCCAAAATTTTAATAACCGCCTTGGTTTTGAGGAATATTTTGTTGTACATGTGGTTGTGGTGTGGGGATATATTGATTTCCCAATATGGTAGAATTTCCACTCTACACTTGCGTGCCGCTGATATTGTCCTTGGGTATTTGGTGTAGACACCGAAATCTGGTTTAAGCCTGCGACTTCAATATTCTTCATAATTTGTATTCTTCTTTTGATTAAATAATGTCAATTATTTAATTAATTTCTAAAAGTCTTCATTTCTTTCTATTACTCAAATAATCTTAATTCATTTAATTAATTCACATTTCTTTATTCTATCCTGACACTAAATAAATGCTTTTATTTAATTATGTTACTAATTAACCTTATCCTTTCTATCAAAATTAAATAAATTTTTATTTAATTTACTCTTTATCATATTGAACTATAATTAAATAAATTTTTATTTATTTAATTATTCATTTAAACTTTCATCACTTAATTAAATAAATCTATTTATTTAATTATTCTTCAAATATAAAATCTTGAATTAAATGAATTATTTAATTCATGAATTCTATTTTAACGCATTCATCTATATTTAGATAATTATGTGAGTTATCTGAGTATTCACTTTTACTTGACTCAAAGATCTATTCAAATCGCTTAGTTAACTCTTGATTTAATGTCTGAGTGGCATTCTCGAGTAATCTCTTCGTCAAATCATTCAATCATCTAGTGCTAACTCAATTGCATGTACATGCGAATTAATTAAATATT
>VDFB02086081.1:383320018-383331763 GCA_007258455.2 Sequoia sempervirens | reverse complement strand
TGGGTCTAATTGGTATCTTGCTTGAATTGGATTTGTGAGAAAAGTTAATTATTTCCTCTCTCTTTGCAAATTCCTTACTTTTGGATCGATGGATGGAGTGATATGGTCGATGCCTTCCACCAGTGATTCTCTCTTTTATATTTTTGTATGTCTTCTATACTGCTATTGTTCTTTGAATTGTATGTATTCTACAGACGTGTCTTCCCAAATGCCTTGTCCCTTCAATGTGTTACTCTTAATCAACATAATCTAATTGGTTATGTTAGGCAATGATTAGTATAAAACAAATTGATTATATATTATCATGTAATATATTATATATATATGTATATATATGTGTGTGTGTATATATATGTCTTGGTAAATTATTATTTGTTATAATTGTAGAGGGTATTAAATCTAAATTTAGCTTATACTTATATGGTTCTCTTTGATGTGGACGTCACAAATCTTCCCCATTTGACATTGCTTGTCCTCAAGCAATCTTCATAAGTTTCTTCTTCCTTGATCTTCTTGACATTTTTGGCTGGTACAGTGGTCTTCATCCTAGAAAAAGATTGTTACATCTTGTTACAAATAATCTCCCTAGGCCCTCAGAATACCTTTAAAGGATATCCAATCCTAGGAAGAGGGGTTATGTCATCTCGTCCTAGGCCCTTGTGACACCTTTTTCAAGGGTATTTAATCCTAGGTGTGTCACCTCTTCCCAGGCCCTTGGAATACCCTTAAAGGGTATCCAATCCTAGGAGAAGGGGTTGTGTTACCTCTTCCTCGGCCCTCAGGATACCATTTTAAGGGTATTCAATCCTAGAAAAGAGGGGTTGTGCCACCTCTTTCTAGGCCCTTGGAATACCTTTAAGGGGTATCCAATCCTAGGAGAAAGGGTTGTTTTACCTCTTCCTAGGCCCTCGGGATACCTTTAAGGGTCATTCAATCCTAGGAAAAGGGGTTGTGCTACCTCTTCCTAGGCCCTTAGGATGCCCTTCTTAAGGGTATTTAAATCCTAGGGAAAGGGGTTGTGTCACCTCTCCCTAGGCCTTCTTGATAACTCACTATGGAGTATATCTAGCCTGCCTAGGAGAGATTGGAACATCTCTTCCCAGGTTCTCTTCCTTAAAGGGTATCCAATCCAAGGAAAAAGGGATTGTGTTACTTCTTCCTAGGCCCTCGGGATACCTCTTTTAAGGGTTTTCAATCCTAGTCAAAGGGGTTGTGTCACCTCTTCCTAGGCCCTCTAGATACTTTATTCCTCAAGTTTATCCAGTCCTAAGCCTTTATATGAAATTTTACATATTATCCTCAAGTCCCGTGCTTGTACAAGAAGAATATCTTATTAACTCATTTGAAGGTATTACATTCAATAGTTCATCTATTGTTTTAACCAAGAGCCATAATGTTTTTTTGTTCTTGAGCTTTATTCTTAAAGGTCTTAATTGTTTCTTCTCTTTCCCATGTAGCATCATCTTCAAGGAGTCCCTTCCATTTAATTAGGAACTCGGTGATGACCCCATTCCTTAATCTCTTCTCTTTGGTGTCAATGATAAATTATGGTTCTAAGGTGAGCTATCCCTCTTCATCTAGTGGAGGTAACTCAGTTCAAGGAAGGAATTTTTTCCCAAGGACCTTTTTAAGCCTAGATACATGGAAGACGTTGTGGATCTTTCTATGTTCTAGAAGCTCTAACTCGTAAGCGACCTCACCTACCCTTCTTGTAAATCTGTACGGACCATAGAATCGAGGTTTTAGCTTTTTAGTCCCATTCTTTTTGATTGATTTATGTTTATATGGTTGTAGCCATAGAAATACTAGATCCCCAATTTTAAAATTATTTTTTATGCGGTGTCGATCAACATAGATTTTATGTTGGTTTTGGGCTTGCTGCAAATTTTCTTTAAGGGTCTTTATGAGATCAATGTTCCTTTATATGAAGTCCTATCACTAACTCATTTGACTGAAAAATTTGACAAAATATGTATAATTTGATGTATCGCCGGGTGCTTGTAAAATTTGATGTGTAATTTTCAATTTTTTGAAAGTTTATCCTCGACGTTCGTTGAAATTTCAACGAACCTGGGGTTCGTCGAAATGTTGGCTATCATTTTCATCGAAATTTTGACAAATAAGAAAAATAGAAAAAATCAAATTGTGGCCGACATAAAGAAAATTGAGTTTGCACCTGATTTATTGCGATAGTGTTTTTCTCTACTTGAGACAGTTTGTGGAGAACTAAGGACGATTTTCTTGGGAAAAATTAGAAAAAATTCAAGAAGATATCACTAGGTTGAGGGTAGTCATTGTCTTTTTGTAGAATTTAGTTGTGAAGTTAGATTTGTAGTTCCAGGTTTGAAAATCATATTTTAAAGCAACATCTCATCATATTTCATTTTTAGAGGTTTAGGGTCTTGAGAATTTCATGTCTAGATTTTTTTGTGTGGAATCACCATAAGATCACAACCAAGAAACAAATTCTTGTGACTGTAATTATGTGATCCATAACTCTATTGGTCATGTGGCACAGTTGTGCTATAAAAAATACAAGATGCATTCATGTGTGACCCAAGTTTAATGTGTCTATGTTGTGATAGAAATGGATGCACTCATATAATGTAGTTAATTCAGGTTGTATAATGTAGGTGTTAATCATCATTGGGTGCATTCAGGTTGTCTCAAGTTTAACAGGTTAGGATGTAATTATAGCATGATCAAAGAGTGATTACCTCTTGCTTTAATAAAGATCCTATAACTCTGGTTGATATGCAGAGTGGTTGTGTTGTATCAATTATGTAGTGCATTCAAGCACAACCCATGTTTAATGTGCTATTCTAGAGAGTGATCAATATTTTCTAAGCCTTATGAATGTTGACATATATTTGCATAATCTCAAATTCCTTCAGAGGATTTTGAAGTATCAATGTATCCTATATAGGGTTTAGAATGATTTATTTTAATTAAAAAAATAAATAAATGATGTATTTCCATGTAATTAGATAATGTGGAGATCTCCTAAATCTGCCCCAGCACACTATCCTCTTTGGCAGATTCATTACTCCAGCTACTAGGGTTTTGCATGTGACATCTTTAATATCTTCATGACCATGGCTTTTAAATAGATCTCAGTCTTTTCTTTAATCCTTTTCATGGTAACCCTTTAGTTCCATAATCCACATTCAATCTCTTCTAAGAACGGTGTCTTAAGCTAGAGCATAGTATGCATATAAAGCAAGTCCTTCATACCGCCATTGTTCCAAACCACCACTCATGCCTTGCTTAAAATGTTGCCTCTATAAGCACAATAGCATGTTTTAAATCATGGTTGCCAGTGATTGACCATTAAGGTCACCACTTTCATCATGAAGATACAATGAGATTTTTGTCTTCAAACTCAAGGCATTATGCAAGATAACATTGTGAATTGTTTGTTGTGTATGATTTGATTTTCTTGCACATTTACTGCTTTGCTAACTTCCTTTAAGACTGGGTATTGCACCCTCAGCTGAAATCTCAAACAACTCACTCACTATCAATTGAAGATTCCTATCATGAGCATCATTCTATAAAATCAAACTATGCCCTATAGACTGCCTACTTACTACAGGGGACTCATTGTTTCATGGTATTGCATTTCTTAAGATCCTTCAACCTTATTGACACTACTTCACAATCCACAAGGTATTATTCACTATTCTCCCATCTTTGATGAGTCTCAAAACACTGCTCAAACATGCAATCCACTACCTCCATTATACATTAATGGCTAAGAAGAAACATTGAACCTATGATTACTGTTAGCTCTCAAAAATGCAAGTTTGAACCACGAAAGGTTGCCAAGCTTTCACAAAGTTTTAGGGTAACAGACAAGGTCAAGAGATTTTGGACCTTCTACTCTTTAGGTGCTGCTAGACCTAGGCGGGTGTACCTATCTGAATGATACAGACTTGACTTATGATTATCTTTCATGCAATAATTTGTCCATGATGGTAAATGAAAATGGACAAATAAAATCAAATTGGGTATAAATTGTATACGAATATTCAAAACTAAACCCTAATATGTTCGGTTAACAAATGTAAAAATATGAGTGAAACTAAAGAATGAAAACAAAAAGACCAATGCCTTATAGGGTATGCAGAGTCAAGAAAAATCTAAAACAAGTACTCTATTTTGGCAGACATTCAAGTTATTTAGCATTTATTTGGTTTATAGCTTGTATAAACTTGTAAGGTTATTATTACTGAGTTCTTCTTAGTGATCCAATTGACATTATCTAATTACTATGATCAATTTAAAGAATTTAATCTTTACTTGAAAGAAACAATTAATTGACCATTCAAATGTAGCAAATGTGCACTGACAAACTGGATATAAACTTGTTACACTAATTCAAATAACTAGAAAACATCATACAGGAGACAACTTCAATAATGCTTTCGATGAACACCATAAACAACCGATACCAGAAACAATTGCACCATTGTATTAGATTTCAATTGATATCTCCATGATTTTACATATGTAACATAGTCTCATCTTTGCTAAAAAAAATTATTCTACTGTATCCCCGCTATTCTCTATCCTACCCTGCTTATCACCCCTCATTTCATTTCCAAAATGGATATTTATACATTGAGAATACGAAAGGACACGTCCTTTCAGAAATTAGAAATATCAAATGTTTTACAAAACAAAAAGATAGAGGATAATTAAGCTCTATTAAGCCACATGTGAGTTTTAGCAAGATGATCTAAATAATCTTGGCGCGCCATTAATGAAGCACGAATGAAGGCTCATTTGAAATTGGAACTATCGCATCAAATGTCCTGTTGGTGAGAGATTTTCAAATCTGGGGCGAAGTCCTTTTGCAATTTTTATTACACCTTTCGCCAAGACATTCTGTGGTCTTACCGACACTTGAAATCAAATTGATGACTATTGCCTCTATTTTCCATGTCGCTGTGACATTACCAAGTCAGGGAGATGTCTCATAGAGTTCACTGTGTCCTACCGATAAGCATTCTTCAAGTCATTCTCTAGTCGCTGAGATAAAATCACCCCTTCGCCGATGAAAACACACTTTGGCATGACCATTGAGTTTCTCACCGAAAAAATAAATCTTACCAATGGAAAAATTCCATCGGTAAGGCCATGAATCTTCATGAAGACTCATACCGATACCAAATGTCTCGCCAAACCCATTCCTCCAGATTGCTCCATTCGGTGAGACTCACCCTGAAATACTCTGTCGGTATAACTTTCAAACCTCGGTGAAACTTACGCCAAAGACTTCTTCTCCTGGCGATGCATATCTCTATCGGTGTGACATTTGAGTTGGTAAGACTCCATAGCTTCTCCCCGACGGCCTTTTGATGAAACCCCTTTATGCCTTATTGGAAAGACCCAACACCTTCATCAAGACACTACTTCGATGTACTTTAGCCTTACTGACATGCATCTCCTCATCGGTGTAACTTTTGAGTCAGCAAGACTGCAAGACCTCACTCCAAAATACTCTGATAGAGTCCCCTTGTATTTAGTTCGGCAAGACATGAGCCACTCGCCAAGACCTTACCCCGATGCATGTGAGTCTTACCGAGATGTTTGCTTGTGAGACGATCGGTGAGACAATATGATTTCGTTATGACTTCATGCCGATACCAATCAGTTTGGCTGAAATGACCCTTCTATGTGCTAGTCGGTGAGACATATTGAATTCACCGTGACATTACATCGATGCCCCAACCTATGCCGATGTATCTTTTCATACCCTGGTTAGCAAGAGATAATATTTCGCTGTGACCTCATCCTGAATATGATTCTTATGCTGATATGAAACTTCTCTTTCACTGAATCAAAAGAAGTATCCTGCCGATAGTCTGCAACAAACATACATTAGTGAAAAATATAGGTCGGGGAGACCTTCACCCTGTCTTGCCGATATGGGTAATACAATGGAATGTGAAGGACTAGATGGATTTAAATGGAACTCATGACAGAAAATAAGCAAGACAATACGAAGAGGGAATTTTATGCTTATGATGAGGACTCATTTTAGAAACTCATGAATGCAATTGACTGTGAAAATTTCAAAATTTTACAGTTCTAATAGTGGCTCTGTCTGGGGATGAATGATAGCAAGATCATTGCAAGGATCCAGATTTCTGGGTGAGCAGACCAAACTCAAGGTGATAGATTATGTGAGCAAGGAAGCATGAACGGGAATGCAAGTGATCCTACACTACTGTACATGGAAAAATTTATTTCGAAAGAAGGAAAATTAGGATTGTCCATGTACTGGCAAGTCTTGTTCCTTTTATTTCCTAAACTACTGTGCATGGAAAAGAAACTTAAAGAGGATCATCAAGAGTTGTCCATGCACTGGCAACCCTTAATCCTCTATGTTACTCAAGAGAAAAATTGTTTTAGAAATTTCCCATGTACAAGCAATTCCTGATCTTCACTAGCCATATTCTGTAGATAGTATGAGTCTTCGCCTTTCTTTCCAACCACAACAAATGGTCCCAGCCACAAAGCTTCAAATTTACCATGCTTGCCCTTCTCCTGGAACCTTGCATTCCACATCAGTACCAGATCACTTTCTTCAAATTTCCTATCCTTTTCTTTTTTGTCAAATAGATATTTCATCTGTGTCTGTAACTTTATGTTTTGATTTTGGGCAACTCTCCTTATTTCATCAAGTTCAGCTAATTGCTCCATTCTTTCCTCCATGGGTTTAGGAACATCCAAATCTTCCTGAAGGACAAATTTGTAGACTGGTAACAAATTCTGCAAAGGCATCCTAGCCTGTGTTCCATACACTAATTCAAATGGAGATTTCCCAATTGCCTTTTTCACTGTAATCCTATCAGCCCAAACAGTCAGTTTTTATTTTGCATCCCAAGCTTTCTTGTTCTGACCTAACATCCTCCTTATAATCTTCAAAAGACTTTTATTACTAGATTTATCTTGACCATTAGCCTGTGGATGGTAAGGGGCTGCATAAGAAATAGTAATACCATTTGAATTACAAAAATTTCTGAATTCATCTGATCTAAAACACATCCCGTTGTCAGTGATCAACCTTAATTGTGTACCAAACCTAATAATGATATTATCCATCAGGAACTATGTCATCACCTTACTTGTAGCTTGTTTAGTTGGGATCGCCTCTACCCATTTGGTAAAATAATCAGTGGCCACCAGCATCCACCTATGTCCACCACTTGATTTTTCTTGTATCTCTCCAACGAAATTGATTCCCCATTGATGAAAAGGGGCATCAACCTACATGGGTCAAAGTGGAAAAGCTCCCTGATACTTCATTTTTCCAAAGAATTTCTGGCAAGCTTCACATTTTCTCACATATGTAAAAGAGTCATTAAAAACCTTTGGCCAATAATACCCTGCCCTAAGAATTTTATGCATAGTTGTCTTTGTTGAGTAATGTCCCCCACAAAATCCTTCATGCATTTCACTTAAGACATGCCTAGGTTGTGATTCATCCAAACACAATAATAGTATACCATCCCTATTCTTCCAAAAGAGATCTCCATCCATGAAGACATACTTAGATGCCTGCAACTTCAGCGTTCTTTTCTGGTTGTTATTCAATCCCTCTGGACACTTCATGTATTTAAGATAATGCATGACATCTGTATACCATTGAGTATGCTCAATGCTTGCAATTGTATTTCTCCCTCTACATTGCAAATTTGGTTTGCTTCAATATTCACTTCTGTCATCAACTTAGCTAAGCCCTGACCTCTTACCAGTTTAGTAATTTGTATCTCCATGTCAAATTCTTGGATTTTGTTAATCCATTTACATCTTTTTCCTGTTACTTCTGACTGTGTCAGAATATCCTTGACAGCTGCGTGAGGAACATAAGCAACCACCTTTGCTCCAACAAGATATGGCCTGAAAGCTTTTACAACTTTCACTAGTGCAAATTCCTATTTTTCCATTATATCATACTTCAATTCAGACCCCTGCAATGACTTACTGAAGAAGGACACAGGTTGTTGATGACCATCCTCATTATTTTGCAACATAACAGCAGCAATAGTGTGCATTGAGGCAAATGCAAATATCTGGAAAGGCTTTGCAAAATCTGGAGATTTAAGGACATGAGCCTCCTTGATAGCTCGTTTGATGGATACAAAAGCTTCCAAAGCTTCTGCAGTCCATTCTACCTTTTGTCCTTTTTTCAACATTTTTGACATGGGTTTAATGATCTCAGCAAAGTTAGAAACAAATCTCCTAACAAAATTAATCTATCTAAAAAATGATTGTATAGCCTTAACAGTTTTAGGGACAGGAACTTTATCAATGGCCTCAACCCTTTCAGGGTCTATCCTAACCCCCTCCTTTGAAACAATATGTCCCAAGAGCTTACCCTCTGTAACTACAAAATGGCATTTCTTAGGGTTCAAGCTAATACCATATTCAATGGCTTTTATAAATACCTTTTCTAGATGATGAACATGATCTTCAGACTTCTTTGAGTAGGCAGTGAGGTCATCTTGATACACCACCATGATGAAATTGATCAAATCAGCAAATGCCACATCCATAGCTCTTTGGAAAGTCGCCCTTGCATTAGTGAGACAAAATGGCATTCTTATGTATACATATGTTCCCCAAGGAGTTGTAAATGTTTTCTTATATTGCTCAGACTCTTTGACCATAACCTGGTTATACCCTGAAAACCCATCCATCATAGACAACAATTCGCACCCTGTTACCTTATGCAATACAACTTCCATATTGGGTAAAGGATAATTATCTTTAAGGGATGCTATGTTTAGATTTCTAAAATCTACACAAAACCTAATATCTCCATTCTTCTTTCTCATAGGGACCAAGTTTGAAACCCATGTTGAGTGCCTGATTGGTTTAATAATTCCACCGTCTCTGAGTTTTGCCAATTCCTCTTGTATTTTAGGCTCCAAAGTTGGATTTATAGGTCTTTGCTTTTGTCTGAATGGCTTAGCATCTGGCTTCAATGGTATCTCATTCTGAAACAAATCTTCCCTGTATGCTTTTAAATCATCATAAGACTAGGCAAACACATGTTTATACTTTCTCAACAATTCAATCAACATTTTCCTTATTGTAGGGCTTATCTTTTTCCCTATGTACACCTTTTTTGGTGCCATCTCACTTCCCAAGTTAATTTCTTCAATATCTTCCATTTTAACTAGTGTTTTTTTCATGAGAGAGCAATCATTCCCATCATACACCCTCTCCAATGCCACTAAACCTTTAGGAAGCTTATTTGTTTTGAGCTATAAGATTTCTTTCCCAAAGACTGTTTGCTTCCCATCCACTTTTTCAACAAAGGAATTGAAGTCAATCTCTTGGGCTTCAAACTGATCTATACAGTGGAGGAACTTCAAAAGATCAGTATCATCATTGAAGACCTACCAACTATATACATTATCAGGCACAACATGCCTTGTCTTGAATTCAATTTGTGATACCCCAACCAATGTAATATCATCTCTTTTCAGTGCTACATTTGCTAGAAAATCAGCCATTATGTTCTTTGATCTATTTATCCACTCAATTGAGAAGGCATCAAACAACTCAATTGTATCCCATACAACATTTTTGTACTGCTTCAATCTTTTATGTTTTTCTACATATTTGGACTTAATTTGTGAAACAACCAACTCTGAATCTCCAAGAACAACCAACATCTTGATTTTATGTTTCACAGCTATATTCAATCCTATTAATAAAGCTTCATATTCCACCACATTGTTTGTACATTCAAATGCTAACATGAATGAATAATTAAAAGTAATACCTTCCAGTGAAACAAATACTATCCCTGCTCCATTACCTTCTTGGTTGCAGGCTCCATCAAAGTACATCTTCCACACACCGTTGTAGTTCTGTGTAGCATGCTTCTCAATTGGATCACTATTGGTTAATTCTGGTTGGGCTGGTTCTATATTAAAAATCCCAAGAGCAACATCATAGAAAAAATTGATTTGATCTTGTGGTACACAATCAATAAGCTGGTTCATCCTCAGCTCCCTGTACAACTTCACCTCTTGCCCATTTATCAGAATTGTTGCATAAGATAGATCAAACTAAACATTTCCACCAATTGCTGTCGTCCACTGTCTTGATAAAAACATACCAAATTGAGGAGGAGTGTCTATTACTATTATATCAATATTGTAAGCCACTTGAGGATAAGCAGCTAGCTTAACTTCAACATCTTTCATTATACCTACCACAGGAATAGTTTGGTTATCCATTGCATAACATTTTCCTTCATATGTATCCACCCACATGCCTAGTTGTTTCCTTATATATGTTTATATTGATTGAATTTGTAAATGTTTATATCGTTTTAACATTATATATATATAATCACTTGATCATGATCATGGTTTATTTGTGTCTATCATTATTATAAAGGTGGGGCGCCCTAGAGAAGATCATATGGATTATCACAGCCCGAAGAATGTGGTTTTGCAAGCGGATGAACATGGAGTTGTGAATATTGAAGATGAAGTTAATGATCCTATGGAAGAATATGATCATTCTCTAGAAAACATAGTTGAAGATGATGGTATGAATACATTGATCCATGAAACATTCTGTGGTAGAGCTAATCATGATGATCAAGATGACTTTGATGATATTCATGATTTACCTGTACTTGAGAAGGCATACGGGCCCCTTTATGAACACTCCCAAACAACTCTTGTCTCTTTTGTATTGTTGTTGTTGAACTTGAAGGTTATGAATGCTTTATCAAACATAACAATCTCATAGATGTTAAGGTATGTCATATATGTCATCTTTTTTCATCTATTTTAATTGTTGTTAGTTCATCACTAGTAAATAAATGATGGAATATGTACCATTAATATTCTTTATATTAACAAATTATTTTTTGTTGTAGATTGATTGGTGAATTTTTTTTACCACCATCAAATATTTTACCTCGCTCATACTGAGATTTATCTGCCATTATGAAATATATCATAATGGAGTATCAAGCAATACATGCATGTCCCAATGATCATATTATATATCATAAAAAATAGGAATTTGCAATAGAATTCCCAAAATGTCATATCAGTAGATATCGAAAAGATCAACTAACAAAAAAAGTGCCTTGCAAGGTTCTTCATTATATTCCCATTATTCCACATATGCAATGATTATTTAGGTGCGAAAGGTTAGCACAATTTATGGATTACAATGCATGTAATAGAAGTGGAGGTGACATTCTTCGAATGCCTATGGATGGTTCTGCATTTAGGGACATGGAGGAAAAAATTTCACACTTTAAAGAAGAACCTCATAATCTCAGGCTTTCATTGGGATCAGACGATGTCAATCCATTTGGAGAGCTGAGATCTATTTACTCGGTGTGGCCTGTTTTTGTTATCAACAATAACATTCCTCTATGGATGTCAATAAAGTGGGAGTACATAATGTTGTCAATGATTGTTCCAGGTATTTGTTTACATCAATTTTATTTAACGTAGTAGCATATCGTTTGTATTATTTGTTGCATAATGACTTATATTTTTTTCATTCAATAGTCATGTACATTAATTTATATATATTGCAGTAAAATGGTTATAATAATTATGCAATGTTTATGTTCATTCAACTAGGTAAGTACCAAGTTAAAGATATGAATGTATATATCGAGCCTCTTATCGACGAGTTACTAAAGTTATGGAATGGCGTCACTATGTATGATGTCTCTAGACCAAT
>VDFB02086081.1:383307134-383319918 GCA_007258455.2 Sequoia sempervirens | reverse complement strand
TTATGGAAAATATTGGATGGAAAGCATGACAAAGAAAAAATTGTCAAAATTTGTAGTGACATTTAGGAAGCCAATCATGCAATGAAAAATGTCATTCAATTAAATAGTGATGGAGACCAAATTAATATAAGTGCCCTTCCTTGGTTATTAACATAGCAACAAAGTAATGCTATAAAAGAAGTCATACAAAAAATTTGATTTCCCACAAGATTTGTTGCAAACATAAACAATATAATAACAAAGAAAGGTCAATTTGGGTTAGGGATGAAAAGAAAATGCATGATTGGCATACCTTCATTATGGTAATTAATGCGGTATATTATATACACTTGTATGACCATGTACTTTTCGATTATTATGTTTTACTACTTTTGGAAAATAATGAAAATATCATTTTATAATTGTTTAAGTGCGGTTTCTGCCTCTCTATCTCTCTCAAACAACTTTGACAACAATGTGTCAAGCAAGTTATATCGTCTTGGAAAATACATGAGGTAAGTAGCGATATTTGTTCAATTCATTGTATACATCTTATAATTGTCATTTTTTTACTTGTTATGTAATATCTTTGTATATTTTGTTAAATCTACGTTAATATATTTGTGCCTTGAATCACTTGTAGATGGTTGTCATCTAAAAAGAAATCCATAAAGATGATATAAATTATTGGAAGAGAAAAATTCCTCGTTTAATGTGTGAAATGAAAAAGTGTCTACCTTCGACATTTTCAATGCATAAGAACACTACCTCATACACCAAGTTGAGGAGATTGAATTGTGTGGACCTGTACACACAAGGTCAATGTGGATGGTTGAGAGGCGCTTGAAATTTTTGAAGGCTTTGGTTAGACAAAGAGCACATCCTGAGGGTTATATGGTGGAGGGATATATGGTGTACCAGACCATGGTATACATTAGTGAATATCTTCCTAAGTTTGCAGCAAAGATCCATGTAGATCGCATTTGGGATCCCAACTCCATAACAAATTTAAAGGGGAGTACCTGATGGGGAAAGGTAGATTGAGGAAAGTTAGAGGTAATTATAAGATGGTCATGGAGATTAATTGGAATACATTTTACATATGGTTTTTATGTATATTGTACTTATTTAATTTTTAATCTTCGTATACATCAATTATAAATTAAGGTTGTATCTTGTGGTATTTAACTAATTATCGTCGTTTGTGAATTTCAATTTTTTTATACATTTCTCAAGATTGGGATGCACTACATTTTATGTCACGTAGCCAACAATCTTGATTGGATGATAGTATGGATTGAATGATGTCAACAATGCAATTAGTAGCATTAACATGTGGGAAAGGTGTGGCTTCATTGGTTAAAGAAGCTCATCATAATGGAGATTACAATGTTACACAAAAGGAAATTGATCTAGCATATGGTTTAAGAGATAAACAAATACGTATAAATATATTATTCACCCATATTATTTAATTATTTTCAATTATATTGATGTATATATATGTTGAGATTATTTTTTTTGCATACATTCAGCCAAGAATAAATATGTTTATCAATTGATGATATTGCAATAATTTTTACATATTTGACATATTGCAAGTGAAACGCCACAAGGCTATGTGGTGCAATGGTCATAAATTTTGAATCAAAATGTTAGATGACATGAAGAAAACTTGTGATTCTAGTATAACTGTACTCTTTCAAGTGACTAATGTTTCATCTAGAAGCAACATACATCCAAAAGTCTTAGAGAATTGATACTATGGGATTTTGGATGATATACTTGAGTCTTATTTAAGTCCTTGATTAATAATTATATGTTTTTGATCCTATAGTGAATACGATTGAATGAAAATTATCCCAGAACTATTATTGAACATGATAATGGATTTACCATGGATTTAATACAAAAGAATTTGATCAATTTGAAATGGAGCCCCATGTTCTTCCAAGCCAATACAGCCGGGTATTTTACTCAGAGTTCCAAGTAAACGGGTTGGTCATTTACTGTTAGACATGATCCAAGAGGAAGGCCAGTAAAGTATAATGTGGTGGAAGAAGAAGATACTAAAGAACTAGAAGATGATGTAGATGATGGTCGGGATCAATAGTTAGTTGATGATGTCACAGCGAAGATGTCGAAGAGGAGGAACTAGATCATGATGATGTAGGAGTTAATGTTCATGAAGATGATATCCGTGTGGATGATGACATTATCAAAACTGATATCGATGATGATGATGATGATATGACCAATCCTTACAATGTTGAATTTGGATAAGATGATACAAACAAAGAGTTAGATGAAGAAGAAGATCAATGACATTGAAATGTATAAGTTATGAATTTATATTATCTATTTGATATTAATTTCTTGATAGAATTATATTTGACTTATGTGGTTACATAATTAATTCATGATTTTTTTAATTTTTATGTCATTACATAATTAATTTAATGATGTACTTTTTAATGTTTTAAAGTTCAAAAAATTAAAACATTTCAATAGTGATAACAACCTTGAAATTAGTGTGTTTTATGTTTCATGTGATCATAAAAGATTAAACAGTCAGTTGGAGAGGTGGTTGTTCAGTGGTTGATGTGTAAAATCCTTTAAAAGGAATAAAGTGATCATTGTAGTGGTTGTTGATGGTTGAGGATTTAAAATACAAGCTCTTGACATTGACAAATTTGTGTTTTTCTTCAAAATTTATGTATTTTTCCTGTTATGCAGCACTATACGGTCACATGCAGCCATATTTTGATGTGAAATCAATTCCAGGTCGTGAAAATATGTGTTAGCTTTGATTTGAATATGATTTGAGGGCTTAAGGTGTTGATTTGAGTTAGAAAGCTTCATTTCTTTACATACAGCTCGATTACCCTATTTTTGAGGGTTTTGTAGTCCAAACATGATATAAAGGGGCTCTTACACTTTTTGTGATTACTGTAGCTTGTATAAGAGGCCCCATGGATACTGTTGTAATTGTAGGATGCATGAATAGAGTGTAGGATGAGAAATAATGAAGGTATAGCTGTTGTCCTCAAGAGTTTTGTGAAGAACATGTGAAATGAGAGGTTCAAGCCTAGGTTTCAACAAAACATGTATGAGAGATCTGATTTTATGAATTTTTATCCATGTGCAGACCTAATGGGTTATTTCTGAACACTGAATATAAATGATATACATACACACACACACACTTGCACACATATATATGTATGTATGTATGTATGTATATGTATTTTTAAATGTAAATGTAAATGCAATTAGTGGATGCTCTCCTAGAACAATAAACGCAACATATCATTAAATAAATCTATATCTATGTATATAAATGTGTATTTCTAAATGCAAGTGTAAATGCAAAGAGCATATGGTTTTGTAGTGTTATAGATACAACATATCCATAAATTAATGTAATTGAAATTCTAAAGTCTTCAATACATATAATATGAAATCGATCAAACTATTAAACTACATGAGAAATAAATGAAAACAGTAAATTCATGTGTATGTGTATTTGTAAATGTAAGTGTAAACTAAATAAGAATAATAAAAATTATAAGAGAATACAAGGAAAGGTTTAGAGTTTAGAGTGGGAGAGAGATAGAGGGTAGAGGGTTTAAGGGTTTAGAGTTTAAGGGTTAATGGTTTAGGGTTTAGGGTTAAAGGTAGAGGGTGTTGGTTTGTTTTTTACACTGTAACCAAGTTGGTCTTCTAATATATCTATGGGATTGCCAATTCCAGTCAAGGGTAGCTCGAAGGACCTAGACCAACTGATGAGAAATTTAAAAAGCTTCCTACACTTTGGGCTTTGCAAGTCCTGGGAGGGTGATCCCTTAATGTGTTTACAACGTTTGCACCAATATTATAAACAACATTAACACATAATAGATAATCCCATTGAATAGCTCAACACAATAGGATAATGTCGAATAAAATTGGCTGTTCACTGATAATATCAACTATGTGGAGCATGAGATAGCTACAACACAATCCATAGTAAAATATAGTCATTAATTTGAAATTTGTAGCAAGCTCTATGAAAAGAAAAAAAATTATTAAACTACAAAAATAAGTACAACTTAGATTAGTGCCATATATCCATTGCAGGAGTCAAATTCATAAGCATCTAAAGGTTTATGACAGATTTAAGAAATAACATATAAGATCCCTGACAATATTGCATTACAATTTCATCAGTATGCATTCTCACCCAATACTATTTATCAAATACTTATACAGAACATATCCGCCTATAATCCCATTCAAGCATTTTAATTAATTCCTTGAATTAAAGCTAAAATAAGGATTATACACACCACAATAGTGAGATGAGATGAATGAAACAACCCTTAGTCATCTTATTCAAAATTTGGATATGCATGTACAGTGGAGAGACATGAGTTGGAATTTATCATTTCAACTCAAATTCTAGTACTGTTATACAACATTAAATCCCCATGAATTCAAAACCAATTACATAATAACTCAGAACCTAAATTGTATTTCTCTCTAAAACCATCGGACTTTACAATTTGCTCTACAACTTCACCTAGACTCTTCCAAGAATTATCTAACTTGTTAACCCGTACTTCTAGCCTTGAAATCCTTCTTATAGAAAATGAAGGAGTAAATAAGCATCGGGCCAGAAAGTACACATGTCACCAGCCAAATGAAGCATATGGTGATATTCCAAAAATCATTACAATAACCATCACCTTGGAGAATATTCCTGTTCATCATGTCAGCTGAAGAAAATTGAGGCAACAACAAAAAACCACAAGAAACCCACACCGAGACCACCATCAAAGAAAAATCAGAGGCCGTTGTAACCGCAAAATTTAATTTACCACCTATTAGTAATTCATCCTTTTATTCCTCCTCATTCAAATATTTATTTACCCACCGCTGATATTCTTCATCAGTCAGCCAGTCAAAATTAATTACCTCATTTACCTTGGCATTATAAGGTGTGTATTTTACTGCTACCTGATTTGCATCTCTTTGAAAAGATTCCAAAAATAAGCTGGTACTAATGATTTTATCCATACAACTTGCCAACAAGTCATAATCTGAGTCATCACAAATTAATTTAATTTGATCATGGATGACCTCACCTACCTAAGCCTGCCACTGCTGGAATGACCTGATTTTTCCCTACTCATCAATTATATCAGATAACAATGTGTTACCCCAATCATTGAAATTCTTCACCAACTCCCTAATCTTCATACTCAAGTCATTTGGTAAGGTCTAAAAAACATGCAATGATTTTACTAACACTTGAGTAGGCTTTAATGATTGGGGCCTATTGTTTGTATCAAACCTTGAGGCCTTCTACATGACATCTAGATCACTGGCCCTAGGGATCCAATTTTCAATCAATGGTATCACAACCTCCTGATCCCTATCAATATTCTTTATTGCATCTAATATCAAAGAATATAAAGAATGTATAGATAGCAATTTATTATCAACCTTTTCATTCAAATGCCTTAAAACAGTAGTAGCAATCTCTTTTTTTTTATTTTTAAAGAGTTCCCTCATCACTTACACTCAAAGATGCCTGTAACTCATCAATTCTTTGCAAGAGCTGCTTCTTTGTAGGATCAACAGATCACTCTGTTTCTTCATCAATTTCCTCTAAAGAAGGGGCGAAGGCAGGATTTTGACTGGGTGACCCTGGTGTGGAAATAATTGGAGAAGCAAGAGGCACTGACCCTGCTGTGGAAGGTAATGTACTAGTCCCTGGAGCACTTGATGTCTACCCAATCTGTCTATACCTGAACCTTTCCACCTCAATTTTCAACTCAACATTCCTCTGTTGCATCTTGTTGTATTCTTCAATCAAAAGGTTATACTTCTCCATTAGGCTTTTCTTTTCAGCCTCCTCCCTTTCAGTAGTCTTTTGGGACAATTTGGCCACATTCACAGTTAAACTAGTGGCCTCAGTGGTTGAGGTCTCTGAAGCTCTCTTTATTATTAATTCCCCTCTAAAATTTGGATTAATGTCTGTAATATTTGGATTTCTCCCTTGTGGGGCCAATGCCTAAATTTCCAAGGTTTCATACTCTTCATTGAAAGTAGAATCTTGAAGTGATGCCTTGAATTCTTCTTCAGATTCTTGCAAGGGATGATTGGACTTTATAATAGCATTAAAGGCCATTGCATATACAATGTCCCATTCAAGAAGAATAAATACACCAGCTTGACTCACCAATTTTCTGCCTTCCTCAGGAGTGATGTTCTTAAATTCTTCCATTAATTCAACTTTCACTTCCTCATCATTCTCCTGGTCTAACCTATCAGGTCTTGGTTCTCTTCTCTCCTTACATTTATTTTGATATTCTTCAAACTTCATCCTCCATACCAATTGCAAGAATACAAGAGTCTTTACAAATTCATTATCATCTAGAAACTCCTTACATGCTTCCATTCTTGCATCTTGTACACTTTTTCCTTTCCTATCTAAATCAGATAAAACCAATTTAGCTGGCCTAGGAGGTGAAGGCATACCAACCTGCATGTCCTGATCAGTAACAATAATTTCATCCATCAAACTCTCCTATGGTTGATCAGTTCTTTTCCTTTTAGGGCTTGGCTCAGATGGTGGTGATGGAGGACTATCTTCTGGTGATGACTCTAAATCAATGATCTTAATTGCCCTAGGCACTTTGAATTTTGGACCTAGTTGTGAAGGAAACTTCATAATTTGCTTCCCCTTTCTATCCACTTCTTCCTCATCGCTGCTACTATCCTTTTTTCTCCTGTAATGGGCCACTTTTCTATAGGCTGGTATGCTGGCCTTGTTTCAAATGGTTTGACACCTTGTTCTTGTACACCTAGACTCAGCTCTAAGTTTACCTTTTTGGTTCTCAAAGTTTCCATAATCTCTTTGAAGTTCTCCATCAAAAAATCAATTTTATTATGGTGGGGACTAAACTCCAACAGTGGATCATATTTCAAATCCATTTTGTGCACAATATTTATTAGCTTATCATAAGATATTCATTTCTCCTTGTTCAATTCTTGCTTATTTAGGTCGAACTCATTTTTGATCAGGTCCTAAGGAAAGTTGAACTCATGCACAAACTTGCTATCCTTTATTCTTTGTCTAAAAAGGGTAAAGAAACCCTCAGGATCACGCTGCCGCTTTGGACCACATCTCAAATGATAATCCTCAAAGAATTTATCAAAGTGCACCCAACCTCCTTTTGAAAAGGAAAAATTAGATACCACTGTATAATCAGGGAAAAATGTTCACTTACCCCTCCTTGTGAGGTTGTCCTCATGGATGAAACCTATTTGCCACATAACTTTTGCAAACCCCACTCTTGGTGGCACATTGTATGGCAGTATATGAGGGGCTCCTTGAAAACCATATACCCTCAAAATAGTGTTGACTGGGGTATGGGATAATGTCACCCCAGTTATGGCTGACTTTTAATTCTGGCTTCCTCCCCTTTGGCTTGAGGAAATCATGTAATTTCTCAAGAATCCTAGGTACATTCACCATCAATCTAGCCCTCAATCTGGAAGCAAAACAATTATAAAATTGCACATAACTAGTGCTTTCCTTATTACAAGATAAATCTGCAGCCCATATCTGTATTGGCAATCTTTCTCCATCAACCGATTACATTAATTTCATCTTCCCAGAGAAGTTAGCATTCTTGAATAAAAACATATGCATCAACATAGAATACCAAAAGAATTGAGTGTCGGTATCATTTTTCTGTAGCTTTGACATCCCCTCATGTATCCTCTTAGCCAAGAAAGAAGCAAAGTCATATTTGACAGAGAAGTTAGGGTGTTGTATTTTCACCCCCATGAACATGTATGCAATGGGCATCACTGCACTAGGACTGAAACCAAAAATCTGACACAATGAATAAATAGTGGCCAGGAAATGGTTTGCAAAATAATTTAATATGAAAGGTTCGTAGTCATTGGGGCTGATATGAAATCTTGAACCTCCTGCCCTAGCTAGATGAGGTGGAAGCAATTTAGCTTTGAAAAGAGACTTCAACTTTGTGTATTCCTACTTCATTTCCTCAAGGTTGATAGGAACCAAGTCCTGACTCAGTTCACTCAAGTCAAAAATATGTTGAATATCATCTTTGTTAATGCTTAACAAAACCTTTCCATCATCATCCCTAATTACCTGTGTGACAAGGTCATATCTTG
This sequence comes from Sequoia sempervirens, assembly GCA_007258455.2. Lineage (NCBI taxonomy): Eukaryota > Viridiplantae > Streptophyta > Pinopsida > Cupressales > Cupressaceae > Sequoia > Sequoia sempervirens. The sequence continues at coordinate 383,311,743 of VDFB02086081.1, read as the reverse complement.
CAGCTACTACCCTAAGTAGGTCTACATTAGGGAAAACATTCGGTACCACCAGCTTCCCCATATCATACATCCATCCATTTGAAAAAGGGTGAGGCAAATTCCTCTGTCCATACCATAATCTAAACATTTCCAAACCTGTGAGAGGAACCCTAGCATCGGCTATGTTGGAACAATTATATAATAACCCCTCCCCCAGGATTTTCCCTCGCATCAAAACTAATCCATTCTTTCTATAATTTGTTGACAAGGGAAATTGATCTAGGAAATCATCATATAGGTTTCTTTTTAAATAGTCAATCTGGCCAGAATGTTGCTTGGGTGGTGCCATCTCAGACAAACTAGGGCTTCTTATAACTTCACACTTCAAATAGCTAGGAATAACCAGATATATGAAATTACAGAACAAAATATTGCAATTTCTCACAATTTAAATAAACTATAGCCCTAAAACATTTATCAACAAGCCCTATGATAAGTACAACAAATCTTTTCCTTAATTCAAGCACAAAGTGACCAGGAAATATAGAAATTAACTCACGGCTCTTTTCGTAGAATTCCCAAATTCTGGCTGTCAGGGTTTACAACCTTGCTCTCGGCTTTGAAACTACTTCGCAAAATGCCTGAATTCTTTGTGACACACATAAAGCAAGAGAATTAATTTTATTTCAATCAAATTGTGCCAGTAAATGTCTCATCAGCCATTAAAGCTCACTCGTACGCTGCATGAATGGCTCCAACTATATTTGATGCAGATTTAAAGTCGAGTTGTCGATCCTTCATTTTGATCAAATCATTGACAGCTACCTTCAAAACAGGCTCACACAATCGCCAACATGGCCATAAGGGGCTCACCATACCATATGCTACGAAGGAAGTCCACGTGGCGGTTTCCCGTGATATCACAATCGGTAGAAATCCTGCAACTTCGAATCATGCGATGGCGGGCAACTATGGATCTTGAGCATCAATGATCTCATTCGTTCAACACAATCATCATCCCTATCATTAACCCTCGAGAAAATTTTCCATCAAGATTATAGCACATCCGTCAATTTGAATCACGTGCATCTTAAGAGCACTTTAGTAGCCTGCCTTTTAATGTATTTAAGGCTGGATTAATGTTCCACAGTATTTTCTTTATTCTTTTGGCTTCATAAAATGAGACATGTGGCGACTACCCATGATATCGCGATGAATTATGGGGCCATTGTGGGATGGCGGGGAACAGTTGAGATCAAATGGTAGTTGATCAACGATCGTGCAATTTCATCCCCCAGAAGGACACGTGGAGCCTACCCGCGATATCGCAATCGGTAAAAATCCTGCAGCTTCCAATCACGTGATGGTGAACAACCGTTGATATCCGAAGGCAATTTGATCAATGGTAGTGTGAATTTGATCCCTTCTACAAAATAAAAAATTCATTAAAAAGGATGAGGGGACATCACTAGGCCAACGGTAAACAATGACATAAGTTGTTTTTTAAAAGATGAAATACGGGGCCAACTGAGACTTAGGAAATAAAGTATTAAAATCAAAGGGACTCGGCCTAGACAAACCGATATGACATAAGTTTTTTTAAAACCCCATCAAAAGTAACAGCGAAATAGAACCCAACCAAAGCATGAAATAAACATTAGGTTTTTACATGAAGACAAAGCTAAAACCCCAACCCTTAGAAAACTCAAACACCATGAAAGACCAGAGACATAAGGCAAGGCATGAGTGAAAAATAAGGAGAAAAATATTGAAGTTCCATCAATGGCTTCAGTTGGGGACGTTCATTCCACTAGAATGAAGCGAGAATCTAGAATCTCAGGTAGAGCAGACCAAGATGCAGAGACAATAAAAATGGGACTGTTCAGACAAAACAACCCCAACTATGTACAAAATATATACAAAATATACGAACCTAAACTACTATTCATGGAAAGGAATACTTCAAGTGAAGTATAACTTCAAGAACTATCCATGAACTGGCAGTTCCAAAAGATCTCCTGTCATATATTGGAGGAAGTATGAATCTTCATTCCACTTACCATTAATAAAAAATGGACCCAACCAGATTGCATCAAATTTCCCATGTTTCCCTTTATCTTCCAGTCTGGCATTCCACATTAAAACCAAATCTCCATCTTTGAAACTCCTTGCAGTTGCCCTCTTGTCATAGAAATTCTTTACTTGCAACTACAACTTTTCATTTCTCTTTTGGGCTTCCCTCTTGGTTTCATCTAATTCTATAAGAGCTTCCACTCTCAATCTCATCATCAATTTCATTATCATACGTTTGGAAAAACTTATACATTTCCATTAAGTTATTTTGGGGAAACTTGGCATTTATCCCATAAACCAAGTCAAATGGGGCACAACCTATTGCCTTCTTCACAGTTACCCTATTTTCCCAGACTGTTAATCTTAGCTTAGAATCCCAAGCCCTTTTATTCTGATCTATGATTCTTTTAATAATCTTCATCAAGCTTTTATTGCTTGACTCTGCTTGTCCATTTCCCTATGGGTGGTATGGTGATGAATAAGAAATTTGGATGCCATGCTTCTCACAAAACTCTATGTATTCCTCAAATCTAAAACACATTGCATTATCTGACACAATCCTTTCTGGACATCCAAATCTAGTCAATATGATGCTCATCAGATCCCTTAAAGTGTTTACAACCTCTACACCAATATCATAAACAACATTAACAATAACAGATAATCGCATTTAATAGCTCAACATAATAGGATAATATCAAATAGAATTGGCTATTTATTGACATTATAAGCTATTTGGAGCATGAGATAACTACAACACACTCCCAAGATAAAATAGGTCATTGATTTGCAATTTTTAGCAAGCTCTAGGTAAAGATGAACAAATACTGAATCATACAACTTAGATCAGTGACATATATCCATTGTGGGAGTCAAATTCATAAGTATTCAAGGGTTTATGACAGATTTAACACATAACATATACGATCCCTGATAACATTGCATTGCAATATTATCAATATGTATTCTAACCCAATACTACTTATCAAATACTTATACAAAACATATCTGCCTATAATCCCATTTAAGCATTTTAATTAATTGCCCTTGTCAACAAATGATAGGAAGAAGGGATTGGTTTTGATGCGAGGAAACACCCTAGGGGAGGGATTAGTGTATAATTGTTCCAACATAGCCTGATGGAACACTGGATCTTTTCTCATGCTTGGGAAACCTTTCACCAAAAGATGCCATGAATGCACCTTACCCAAAGTATGCTTTAGGACCTCCATGCATACAAACACAAGGATTGTCATTTATCATCTTGCAGCAGTGGTACCTAAGATGATGGTACTACCCCTCCTTGGACATTGCTCTCTTCTTATAATTGGATACATTAGTCCTCCTTTTGATTTTGTCAAAAAGATATGAAATGATTTCTAAGCAATGCCTTATTGGGTCAATGAGATCACCAAAAGTCTAGGACTTGTCAAATGAAGGTATATTATTGACACCTATCCCTTTGTTGTTCACTTGTTAGGACTTAGTAATGAATATCCAAAGAGAAAATGAGATAGTGGCAACAACCATTTATATTATTTATCTCACTGCAATCCATTTCATGGCTATAGTCATGTTGTCACCCAGTGTAGATCTATTTTTTCAAATTCATAGATAACATGAAGAAAAACTTGTAGCCTTTAATGGTACTCCTCTTATTCATGACTATGCTCTGTTCCCTTGAAGAACCATGATTTATGATGGTTTTTATGTTGAATATCTTCATTAAAACACCCATGTGCAAGTATATGCCTTCACTATTATAGCCTATTGCTGGAATGGATGATCAATGGTATGAAAAGGTAAAAATACAACTATGCTTTGCTTCCTTCACTACTTGTTGATTGTTGATTGTTGTTCATATGCACTTGTACCATTGTAATGCTTGATGTCCTACATGAACCTGCATGGCTGTATTGTAGCATAACCTCATAGTTGTTGTTCATATACACTTGTACTATGGCCTTGGCTTCCAAAATGAGACCTCTCCTAAATCATAACTACTTAATTTTCATTTTTAACTTTTTGTTTCTTGTATGCAATCATGATCCATGTTGGATCAATCATGTTTTTGTTGTTGTCCTTCATGAGACTATTGTAGCACGCATTGTTGGTTGTCCCTATCAATGACAATGACCTTTACCTATTGCATTCACTTTCACCAGTACACCCATGAATGGATAATATCAATCCCCTTTGCCTCTTGTAGCTCTTGCAAAGGTGTTGTCCTTGTACTTGTATCATGACCTTGATTCAACCATTGCTCTTCTTTTGTTATGTGTAATAAATACACATAGTCTCCTCATTTTATCTTTATTGGACAACCACCTGTCACATATGTGGGTGACCTAACAACTCACATTCCTATGTGATGTGTGACTGTCCAATAGGGTTATGGTGAGAGGGGCTTGACAACAACTTGAAATTCTTCCTCATTGTTTAAAAGATGCATAATTGAACTTGATGCATCTATGAAGTCACTTCCTTTATAAATAGATCATGGATCTTCTTAAGAAGATCGAAGGACATATCAACACAGTATGTTGCATCTTTTGAA